>JBAIAA010001841.1:0-29638 GCA_037893245.1 Crossaster papposus | reverse complement strand
CCTTCTGTCCTGGGTGGTAGGCATGCCACCTGTACGATGGAAGCAATGCTTTTAATTCCAACAGCTGTGTACGTTTGTCGTCTATGTCGGCACGCACCTCCTGCAAAGCCACAACATCCAAGTCAGCTGCACGGATCTGAGAGAGACAATTAAGAGAACAACAATTAAGAGAACAACATCTAAGAAACTAAACACTCGATCATGATCTTTTACTTGGGAATAAACTACATGTACTGTAGTAGTGAGATTAAACAAAATTCGGCTTTTTGCCTTTTAACCAGTTCGCGCCGGATGACGTATATAAACGCAAAGGTTTCCGCAGATTCAAAACGGATGACGCATAAACACGCAACAAGCAAGGCCGGAAATGTCTGTCAGCAGCGAGCAAAGCCGGAAATGCGTGGGTGTGCTTTCTGGTACGGTACTATCGGCCTGAACACGCTTCGGATCAAGTTTTGTTTAAAAAAATCCCGCGCGCCGGCTCGGTGATGTTAAAATAATCCCGACGCGAACTGGTTTAGCAAAAAATCCTTTTATATTATAATATGTTGATGTGTATGGCAAAGTTTGCTGAAATCACTTTATAATTGATGTATAATTAGCTTCAATTAGATTGAGTTGAGCAGGAGAAATATTGATGATGTCACTAGACCAGAAGTTACAATGAAAAGAACCTTAAACATATAAAAATTGCTGAAAAATCAAACGCGAGAAATATAATCTAGATTTTTGCTTCTAATTTTAAATTGAAAACTTGCAAAAAAGCCATGTATATTCTGTTCATTGAACAAAGCATTGCGCACGAGTCGTGCACGTGTGCCTCGTGCGCAAGGCAGCAAGCTACCCACAATGCTTTGCGCGACTGTGCTTCCTTCACAACATTTTGTGAATGCTCTGTATACATGTACATATTTTCTCCTTTATTTGCATAAGAATTGTAACCGAGGATGTAAAAATAAATGTCGAGTTGAAATTAAAAAGAAAAAAGAAAAAAAAAGCAGATCAGCCTACAGGTACCCAGAAGTGCGTTTTGGCAATCATAACCCAAAACTGGTTCTCTTGTTTCTCTTCGGTTAATTGTTTTGGGGAATTTGAGTATTGCGTGCGCAATTCTCGCCCGTTGAAAATTCTCAAAGAAATTTACTGGCAAAAAACTACCGAACCAGTTCTTGGTTATGACTGTTTGTGACGGCCAAAACAGGCTCTTGTTCAGGCAGTCTGCCAAGAAAGCGTGCTTGAAATGGAAGCTCTAAAATGTTCTACATTCTAATCATTTATAACAAATGAGGATTTTTTTAAAAACTTTGATTTAGTATGTTCTGTGGAATTGGTCTTTTCTTGAAAAAGAATAATCTGACATTTCTACAAAACAATTTCTAAATGTACAAGGTCAGTGACCAAGAGAGTAAAACCAGTTATAAGAAAACATTTCAACCTGTTTATACTGGTCACCAAATTCAAGACCCAGGCATTCTTTCAATTGTAACCGCTCCGCCCACAATCCTGTAGAGCTACATACCGTACCACAAACCCTCTCTAACATGTGTAACAACAAAAAACTCTGAAAACTGCCCAAATAACCAAGAGCAGGCCAGGGGAGTGGTTAATACTTGACTGGACAGATCGCTGGTGTCTATAAATCATCAGTCCATCTGCTCCAACAAACACCCAACCATCCCAGTGATGCTAGCTATTCCGTGTTTACATTGCCGGTGTTTATTAAACTCCCATGAGCGGGATTCTAGTATTAATGGGCTTCGCTGAGCAAATTGATAAATAGTTGACCCAGAGATATTCCAAATCGGTTCAAGTTGTTAAGTTCAAATAAATTAGGATTTTTTGGGGAGAAGGGGAGGGGAATTAGGTGGATTGGGGGGGGGGGGGGGGGGGGGGGGGAGTAGAAGAAGGAATGGGGAGCAGGGGTGTAGGAGCCAAGACATACACAATGTATGAAACCCTTAAAATCTGTGTTTGTAGGGTTACAGAGAACTTTTTTATAAGAACCCGATCCAGAATTCTTACCCAAACAGTTTCTTATAAGAATCTTCTACATTCCGACTATTTATCAGACTGAATTTCTTATTCAAAAATTCTGGTAAGAACCCTACTTTATTCCTACATGTATTAACTTGTAAGAATCTTATCAGATTCCTAAACTCACTTACATGTATAATAAGAATCTTATAAAATTCTATAAGTTGAAATCATACGGGTAGAATAAGTAGTTTGCATATTGAGTACCCGATCCAATAATTTGAAACCAGTTCCTGATAACATCAACGGTTTACATATACACATAGATATCCGGTTCTGATGCAGGAATAATGTCCCAGGGTATCTAACTACAGGAAAAAGCAGATTCATAACCTGAGGATGTAATGAATGTGAAGCGCTTTGAGACAATTGTATTTTCTATTCAACCAAATGCTGCAACGCCAGTCACCAGAATTGAGTATGAAGAGTTCACTTTGCGGTCATTATCCCAAATTTCCCTCCCCCTCCCTCAGCCCAAAAAACCTCTAAATAGGGAACCGACTCCATTAATCAGAACAGACTATGCGAATGAAAACTGCAGAGAATTCACCCTAAAATAACAAACTATGTTGAGAGTAATAGATAGCGCATATCATGGAAAATTCAAGCAGTCGGTCGGTCCATTACAAGGACTGGATGGCCACCGACCCTAACGCTATCGCTCTTTCTGATAATTTGGGCGGGAGAGATTAATCTCGTTCTTGGAAGCGGACTACATTGTACCCCTGTCTGTCAAGATTGAAGAAAAATTAGTTTGAGAAATTGGCGAGTGGACGGATCACTTCCATGATTACCCATACCAAACAGCACAATGATCGGGAAAGGAGCTCAATTTGTGGTGATGCCAAATTAAAACAAATGATGAAGCAGGGGGTAGTTTTCGTGGAAATGTGGGGCCGCAATGAAGAGCCCCACAGGCAGGAAAATGATTGCTGTAAATGAAACGTGGCAAGATTAATTGTATTGTTTGTCAGAGTCTGCTGTGAACATGTGGTGAGTGATGCTACGTGAACCTCAAGAACTTACAAGGGTCGTCAAAATAGGCCATAGATCTGAACAAATGCAGGCATTATAACAAGGCTATTTTGTAAAAAAGTTTACTTAAATTTTAAAACTAGAATTTTCAAAGTTGTCAGTTGCAGCAACTACAGTTCGAGCCCTAGCTAGGAACATGGTGTTTGTGCCCTTGGGCAAGACATGTAACTACAATTGGTACCTGTAGAAACTCTATACTGTGCCAATAAACAGCTGCTGTGTGGTCCAGGGCCTGATGAACAGGGTAATAATTGTAAAGCGCTGCTATACAATCACAATGAGCACCTTCGGGAGACAAATTAGCCTAAGTTGTTAGGTAGTTGGGAGACAGTGACACTTAGGGAGACATTTCAGTGTCTCCCTAAGTCTCCAGCTTTTTTTACAGTCTAGATTGAAAAGAGTGGGGTCCAAAATGCATATGAAATTTCGTGGAAAAAGCTCTAGGTAAAAACGGGTTAGGTTACAGTAAGGAATGAACATTTGTGTGCACGTCTCTATGGAGATGTCTCCCAAATGTACAATTTTTGGTTATTATAAGCACGATTATTATTTATTATTATTATGGTGCCGTGCCTTTGAGACAAGGTACATGTACTTTGTCACTCTTTGCTTTCCCCACCCAGGAGTAAATGGGTACATGTACCTGTAAGGTCAGAGATGGTTATTATGGTTGATTTAGCTGCTTGCGACAAAATGGCAGCATGGGTAATCCACAGGGAGCTGAGATGGTATTTGTAATGTTTCAATGGCCCAATGATCAGGGGTAATAATAATAAACATACAGTATAAGCACTTTGATAATAGCACTGTATAATAATAATAATGTGAGCATTTATATAGCGCTCAAACACAGAAGAAACTGGTATCAGAGCGCTTAACAAAATACAAGGAACAAAAACTAAACCAATTAAAATAGAAAAGTCTTAAGATCTTTCTTGAACTTTGTTAATGATGTGGCGTGACGGATGCACTGAGGCAAGTTATTTCATAGCTTAGGACCAGCAGCGTAAAAACCCTTGTCACTAGACAGAGTGTTGGTTTTAGGTACCGTAACTAGTCTATCATCATCGCCTGAGCGAAGTCCGGATTTCTTCGATTGATAGGGAATGATGAGGTCTGAAAGATACGTTGGTGCCTGGTTGGTGAAACATTTGTATACAACAGTTAAAATCTTAAACACAATACGCGAGTGGACAGGCAACCAATGGAGTTGTTTGAGAAATGGCGACGCAAGATCATACTTTTTAGCCTGGAAAACATTGTACCCATTATTATTCATATTACCTGCAAAGTACGATCTGTTTATAATATGTCTACAGTGACACGATCAAGCGAAATCAGTCGGATGTCGTCCCCGGTCAAAAAATGAGTGTGCATGTAGTTTCAAAGAGGGTATCTGTACGTTTTAAAAACTGAAAACCCCATGTTGATACGATGTTTTGTTGTCGAGTTATGTAAATTTGTTTAAATACCAACAAAGAATACAGTGCATTTTTGGGATTCACCGACATCCGACTGATTGGGCTTGATCGCATCACATATGCCCCCAAAAGGTACCTATAATACAATAAGAGTAAGACCTAACCCTCACTCTCGTACCATAACTCAGAGTTAACCAAACTACAGACAGTGATAATGTATTTGTCATGACAATACAACTGTACCACCCGGAAACAAAGTTCACAGCTTGACATATTTTCAAGGCCATTGTAATTACATGTACTACATGTACACTTACAGTATGTACATTGTAACTTGACCCTCAAATTAAACATTGGATAATTTGAGATACATTTGAGGTTTTGGAATCAAAACCTGCAAGTGACAATTTATTTTATATACACTGTAACATCTCACCCACAGATTCTTGATTGGCTGAGAGCTAGTCACATGGCATTTTTTATTTTTACTATCTTTCTGTGCATCCATGGCCAAAAGTACTAAACCATAGCAACCTAATAAGTACTAAACCATAGCAACCAAAGTACTAAACCATAGCAACCAAAATACTAAACCATAGCAACCCAAGTAATAAACCATAGCAACCAAAGTACTATACCCGTAGCGACCAAAGTACTATACCCGTAGCAACCAAAGTGCGATGCCCGTAGCAACCAAAGTGCGATACCCGTAGCAACCAAAGTACTATACAAAGTACCTATGGCGTGGTATCTGTGTGCGATGTGCGCGTTGAGCTTTGCGCTGAGCACGTATTGTTTCGAAGAGCCTGCTGTATTGTTCCCAAGAGAGCTGGGTTCAAACCTTTGGTGAAGCTGGGTAGTTTTGAAAAGAGCAAAGACAGTTTCCACCAATTTTGTATTGAAATCGAAGTTTATTTTAACTGTATAAAGATTTTATAAATAATTTACTCACAATTTAAATTAAACCAAGCAGAATCTTGGGGTGAGGTGTTATAAAACAAATATTGAATGCTTTATCTCATGATATAATAAAACTAGCCTCCGTCGGTGATCCATGGAGCATTCCATTTTCCCTCGATTTCGCCTCCATGGATCACCTGGAAAGGCTAGATTTACTACACTACAAGAAGTTGTAAAATACATACATATTGGTCCCTAATTGTGGTCATGATTGCATCAAACTCCTTTAAAGTTGTTTACATGCTTTTATAAGAAGATGTGTTAAAAATAGATATCAACAGATCGGTGATTAATTAGTACGTTCCAGGGCTTGAGTAACAGATGATGCAGGCCAAAAATGTCAGGCACGATGAAGCAGCCTCAAGCTTTACGCAAGGATAATTCCTGGTGGATTAATGGTCAACCCAGACCTTGAAATGGGAAGTGTTTTCCCAGTTATGTCTATAAATATTCCTAGTAACGATTGAGACGGTTGATGACAGGGGACAGAGTGACGATTGGGGATGGTGATGAGCATTATTACTTGCGATGATGGTGAAGATGTTGATGCGTGGAGGATGTTGATGCGTGGAGGATGTTGATGAGTGGAGGATGTTGACGCGTGGACATGGTGGTGTGTGGAGTGCAATGTTTAAGGCCATTAGAATTCCAAACATACACAAGTTAGGTTACATACATACATGTACCTAGTATGGACATTCCTTTGTATTCCGAATTGTTGGACAAAATACACATTTTTCTCAACCCCAATTGTTGATAGTTACCCGCTTAAAGGTAGGATATACACCATTTGCAGATATCGAAAATATTTACTACCGAAATATTAAAAAATATCTTAATCATTTGAAATGAAAGAATGATTCTAGGCATCCAGCAAAATGATTGCGCTAGATATCCTGTAATTATTCCGAAAAGTAGAATTTTATAAAGAAAATTATATTTTTCGAAATAATTACAGGATCACCTAAGAATAACTGCCCGACGCCGGTTGAAAAACGAACGCCGTTTTTTGTGCTTTTCTCGGCATCCACGATTGTAAAACTTTGAACAGGTCAGTTAAACGATATTTACTATAAAATACAACCCCCCAAATCTACCCATTCATGATAATTCAAGCAATTATCAATGGTGTATCCTACCTTTAAGTGTTTCTCTTTATTCTCCCACAGATAACCCTAACCCTGTTTTGCCTCGGAAGACATTTTTCAGAGAGGGGGCAACCTTGTGTGGTTGTTGCCAAGTCTACACAATGTCTTCACTACCTGCACTATGTGGACATCTTTTGTTCAGAGGTCCACACAATGTTTTCACTACCTGCACAATGTGGACATCTTTTGTTCAGAGGTCCACACAACGTCTTCACTACCTGCACTATGTGAACATCTTTTGTTCAGAGGTCCACACAATGTCTTCACTACCTGCACTATGTGGACATCTTTTGTTCAGAGGTCCACACAATGTCTTCACTACCTGCACTATGTGGACATCTTTTGTTCAGAGGTCCACACAATGTTTTCACTACCTGCACTATGTGGACATCTTTTGTTCAGAGGTCCACACAACGTCTTCACTACCTGCACTATGTGAACATCTTTTGTTCAGAGGTCCACACAATGTCTTCACTACCTGCACTATGTGGACATCTTTTGTTCAGAGGTCCACACAACGTCTTTACTACCTGCACTATGTGGACATCTTTTGTTCAGAGGTCCACATAATGTATTCACTACCTGCACTATGTGGACATCTTTTGTTCAGAGGTCCACACAATGTCTTCACTACCTGCACTACCGGTATGTGGACATCTTTTGTTCAGAGGTCCACACAACGTCTTCACTACCTGCACTATGTGGACATCTTTTGTTCAGAGGTCCACACAACGTCTTCACTACCTGCACTATGTGAACATCTTTTGTTCAGAGGTCCACACAACGTCTTCACTACCTGCACTATGTGAACATCTTTTGTTCAGAGGTCCACACAATGTTTTCACTACCTGCACTATGTGGACATCTTTTGTTCAGAGGTCCACACAATGTTTTCACTACCTGCACTATGTGGACATCTTTTGTTCAGAGGTCCACACAACGTACATGTATGTAATGCTTAATGTACACATTAGACGACACTAGTTGTACGCCAATGTGCACGTACTGCTGCGTCGTCATATGGTGATCAAGACATCTGCCTTTTGCTTTTCAGTCAGTCAGGCAGATTGGTAAGCAAATTGTTCAATCAAATTAGATAAAAGCATGGAATTTGGCACAAAGTCAGAATATGTCATAAGAAAGATATTTTTGGCTATAGGGCCATTTTCAAAATTTAAAAAATGGCTGCCTATATTTTTTTAAAGGTTAAATCTGTGTTGGTCCTACATGTACATCCAAATAACCTTCTAATGACATAGCTCTGACCGTGTGCAAAATTCCCTGCGTGTATCATTAAAGGCACAACCCAATCACCTACATATGTGCCGGTACATGTCTGCCGTAATATCAACAGTAAATTATTGACCACAGTTACAAGATCCTCTATCTGGCCAGTATGCAGGGGTTTAGAACAAATTCTAAAAAAATTACCACTTAAATTGGGGGTCACTGAAAAAAAGACAAGTTAATTGTTTTACAAATTGTGGTCAAATTTGGGAATTGTTGTATTCGAGTCCAGTCACAAGTCCAGTCACAAGTCCAGTCACAAGTCCAGTCACAAGTCCAGTCGCAAGTCCAGTCACAAGTCCAGTCACAAGTCCAGTCACAAGTCCAGTCACAAGTCCAGTCACAAGTCCAGTCACAAGTCCAGTCACAAGTCCAGTCACAAGTCCAGTCACAAGTCCAGTCACAAGTCCAGTCACAAGTCCAGTCACAAGTCCAGTCACAAGTCCAGTCACAAGTCCAGTCACAAGTCCAGTCACAAGTCCACTTAGTCCAGTCGCAAGTCCAGTCGCAAGTCCAGTCGCAAGTCCAGTCGCAAGTCCAGTCGCAAGTCCAGTCGCAAGTCCAGTCGCAAGTCCAGTCGCAAGTCCAGTCGCAAGTCCAGTCGCAAGTCCAGTCGCAAGTCCAGTCGCAAGTCCAGTCGCAAGTCCACTCGCAAGTCCAGTCACAAGTCCAGTCACAAGTCCAGTCACAAGTCCAGTCACAAGTCCAGTCACAAACATTTCTGTGCCTAAAAGATTGGAATTTATCAAAACAAACACTAAATTTAGATCATTAACACAAGTACTGCATGTATTGCATGCACAATCTCAACAACAGAGGGGGCTGTATCCAATTCACAGACCAAAGATCGAGTTCATCATAGGGGCCTTTTCAAATTCCTGGCTTCGTCTTCGTCTTTGGCTTAAGGCGATTTTAGATTCACAACTGCGAGATCCCCTGCCCCATTTTGATGCCTGTTATGCTTCAGAAAGATTCAATTTACTGATATGAACCCAAAAGTTAGACTATTTATATTTGCTTTAATTTCTATTTTCTTCTCAGTAATTCGGAATTCGGAGGCGAAGCCAAAGCCGAAGACGAAGCAAGGGGTTTCGAAAAGGCCCATAGCCTTCGTAAATGGGTGATGATATTACATTAAAACACAAAGTGCGACATTTTGCTACATGTCTAATTACATGCCATCTGAATAGAATATTTGAACATTTATTCCTGAGATTTGTCTTGGATGTTTAATTGGACAGATTTGGGAAAGTTTTGTCCCATTTGAACATTAGTTTCCTGAGAAATTTGATGACCGTGACAAATTTAGTACTTCGATGTCTTAGATCTTTTACATGTTTTTTTCAAGTTGCAAAATTTAATGTACCGGTACAAATGTACCACAAACGTACCATAACTTATAACCATACATGTACATGTACCGGTACATGTTTTTATAAGGTTATTGTAGATAAACTACAAGGGATACAATTAATGTAAACTAAACAAAAATATAAGGGCCACAAAAATATAAGGGCCACAAAAATATAAGGGCCACAATTTTATAAACGCCCACAAAAATATAAACGCCCCAAAAATGGTTATTTGTCTTGATTTGTAAACAGATGTGGGTGGAATCACTGCATCACTGAGCAATTCCTAACTGGCAGAGATGGACACAAATGTTGTTTACACATCAAGACAAATAATCATTTTTGGGGCATTTATATTTTGGGGCGTTTACATTTTTGTGGGCGTTTATATTTTTGGGGGCGTACATATATATATTTTTGTCGGCGTTTATATTTTTGTTCAGTGTATATTGTGTTGACATAACAGGTGTCACACTAGGGTACACCATGTTAAATTGTGTTTCAGGTACATGTGTAAAAGTAAGCTTGTGTACAGTATGTACCGGTACATGTGTTCCATAGTGTTGTACTACATGTATATGCATAGAAAAACAACTGTATAAGTACTGTAATTGCCTCACAATTAGAGGTTCACAGATCATGAGGTAACAGGGACACTGTTTACCCTCATCAGCATGTTGTATTCAAGCATACATAGCAAAACTGTTCTAATTACTGTAAATGCCTCACAAGAGCTTATCACAGATCATGAGGTAACAAGGACACTGTTTACCTCATCAGATCCAAGCCTTCGTAAATTTACGCATACATGTATATCATCAGCAGCCAGATTGTTTCATCCTAAAATAACGGGCAGGATTAGTCCGTTCTTGGAAGAGATCCAAAAAGGCTTTTGGAGTACGCACTCTGAATTCCACTCTGTACAGGACGTGTGTCTTCACCCGACTTGAACCTGTCCAAATAACTTAAGTATCTATCTCGTCAAGTCAAGATGATGATTTACAAGTGTGAGGAAAAAATCCTGGTGCTTCTTTGTACGTCAGGATGACAGAAAAAGCACATAGACCTTTATCCAGGCCAGTCATTGAATAACCTCCGACCCCCACAAAACAAAATTATTGTACATGATGTCCTACACAAAAATGCAATACTTTGTGTTGAGGACCTTATACCCCTTTCGGGGAATTGTCTATTGCCCTAACTTTATAATTATGTTGTAAATATGCCTTGGCTATCTCATGCAAGATTTTAGCAAAATCTACAAGAAATTGGCTGCACTAAAAACGATTATTTATTATTATTATTATTATTTATTTCTGGTAATGAAACCAAGGATCCCTCAAAAGTGCCCTTGGCACTGTAGCTCGTAAGCCTGAAGAAACCTGTAGAGAGAAGACATTTGAGAAGAAGGTACAGTTTTAAAGGTGGGAGGAAAACCCTAGGAGAATATCCTGGGAAAAACTTACTGAGTCAGGCAGGGACTGGCAACCCAATCCACATATTGGCCCAGGGTGGATTCAAACCCGGGTCATTGTGGTGGAAGGCGAGGAAAGATACGCTAAGCCAACCTGATTAACTACAAATGTGACCCGTTACCACAAAATGGGCGTAACGTAGCAACATTTGAAAATCGAGATGATGATACAATCATATAATGTACAAGTACAAGTACATATTTTAAATGTCCAGCAATTACCTAAATTCTAACGTGAAATATCTTTTGAATGGTCATCTGAATATTGGTTCTCTGCAAGTGTATGCATCACATTAACATACGAGAATCACACAATGATTTCACTATCACAATCAGTGGCCTACTGTGTAGGGGTAGAGGCCATTGTGTAAAAACATAGGAATTTCACATATTGCACGATCTGTAGTGTTCATCGTAAAGAGGCCATGGTGTGTTCAACCTGTATCAATTTTTAGGGAAAAATCAATGCATTTAGGGGATATGAGTCTCCAAAAATGCAACTATGAATGGGAAAATTGGGGGCGAGGTAGGAATTTTCAAGGGGTCATATCTCAGAAATGACTTAGAGTTGGAGACCAGAATTTTTCAAGTGTTCATGACACAAGCTGATGAAATATTTTAGTTTTTTAGTGTCAAGCAAAACCGAGTCGGACCCCTGACGACTAGAAATTTAGGGGATTTAAAACAGAATACAAAATTCAAAGAAGCATTCAAAAGATACATACCATTTTACTGAACTGTCCAAGTATTACAATCATGGATGCCGAAAAAAAAACAAAAAAAAAACAACATTCATTTTCAACCGGCGTCGGGCAGTTGTTCTTGTTGTTCTTATTGTTTTTTTCACGATCGCATCCGGCAATCGTAAATTTTTGTTATAAAATTCATTTTTTTCATAACAATTACAGAATATCTAGCGCAATCATTTTCCTGGATGCCTATAATCATTATTTACTTCCAAATAAGTAAGATATTTCTTAATTTTCGTAATTTCGATTTCTGCAAATGGTGTATCCTACAACAAAATACAAATCCAAAATAAATCTCGCAAATACAAATTCTTGTTTCTTGTTGCCACCCCAATCCCAACTGTAGCCCATAGGCCATACAACAATAATGTACCTCCTGAATATGAAATACTGAGAAACACAATTTTATTTCTCGACAAAACTAAACCATGTGTGGTGCATCTCCCAAATGTTTCGCAGAGAATTTCTGACCATCGCAATCTCAATGTCTGTCGACAGTCAAGCCCATACACATGTACAGTACATGTACCGGTACATGAGTGTAAAGACTGGCAGATGGTTCATGTTAAACGCTCTGCTTTTAGAGTGATGGGAAAGGGGGGAGGGGGGGTCGGTTGATGGGAATGACACTGAACTTGAAAGGTCGCCGTCTTGATAGCAAACATACATGTACACGGTGGAAAATGCTATCATATTGCTTCAACCCCTGAAAACAAAAATCCCTGATTTTCCCATGAGTTTTCCCTGATGGATTGTCAAAATTCCATGATAGATTACATCAACCTACAAGTATCCAGTTTTTAGTTGTTGCAGTGAACATGTTGAAACAGTATGTATTGTACGTATACAGGATTTCCACACTAAAAAGCCACCCTAGCCATCATCCAGTGGATACGCTGTTTGGCCACGACTCACTCCCTATTTTTCTTCCTTTCCCTCCTCCCTACTAGACCACTCCCCTCCTCAACCCCTCCTCACCCCTCCCATCCTCCACCAATCCCCTCCCCCACCCCTCACCTCCTCCACCAATCCCCTCCCCCACCCCTCCTCTCCTCCACCAATCCCCTCCTCAACCACTTCAATCCTTCCCCAATCCCCACTGCATACTTTACTTCTCATTTTCCTTCGTTTCTCTCCGATAACCCCATCCCCCACTGACCCCAGCTCTAATCCTCTTACCTCTTTACCTCTTTACCTCTTGAATAATTCAGTTTTGCTATTCAAACTTATTGTTTCTGTTATATTGAAAGCATTGTTACTTTATACATGCAATGATTTCATGTACAGCTGTATAACTTTGTCAATGTACTGTTTTTTATTTCTTGGCCGAATAAATTAGGTAATAACAGTGCGAGAACCCGGTTGTTACTGCGTGGTAATGACCGGGTTGGGGGATGACCGCTGGTAATGGATCGAGCCGAAGGCGAGGTCCATTACCAGCGGTCATCCCCCAACCCGGTCATTACCACGCAGTAATAACCGGGTTTTCGCACTGTTATTACCTTTAATAAATACCTTTTTAACAAGAAAAATGGTGAAAATACTCTGAATTTCGCGACTTCGCGGCTTCTTCTAGGCCGTTTTACAAACGCAGCTTCGTTTTCGTATTTTGGCTTCGTTCATGTAGTTTAGCAGTGGTACAGTTGTTTTCCTAGTTCCGAATTTGTTCTAGTTCCAGATCGCTTCAAATAAAAACCTACCTTGTTATGGCTTGGTCTCCAATACTATTTGTTTAGATGAAGTGCATTTTGAAAAGAAACATACAAGCTTCTTGGTACATAAGTAAAAATAAGTCGAAGTAAAAGTCTCAAATCTGCCAAAGACTGATCGTTCATTTTTTCCTAGTTCCGGATCGCCCGTAAAATACATGCATCAACAGCACGCGCGCATGCGATTTCATATGACATGTTCTAATGGACCATGGAGAAATTTCTCCATGTTGGGACAAAGTTTATCGGATCGTTGCCGCGCGCAACACACGTACACGGACAAAACATTTCAAAGCATTTTCTTGCAAGTCCTTTTTAAAAACTTTATTGGAAGTTAAAGTATTTGACATTTATTTTAAACTGTATTTATATAAATTAATAAATACTTTATCAGAAATATAGGCTTGATTCGGGTTGGTTCTAGCGTGATAATTGTTCATGTACGAAGCAGTTTTTTACTCGATCCGGAATTGGTTAAACTGATCCACAACTAGAAAAAGGGATGTCGGTATATTTGACGTCGTACAGTATGTATTTTCAATAAAGAAGAGCATAAATATCGAAACAAAAACTGTAGTTTCTCCATCACTCAAGGTAAACTACTAAACCTATTTCATTTAAATTTCGAGGATTAGACTTGCCGAAAACAGCCTGAATATTTTTTGCGATCCGGAACTAGGAAAACGTCTGTAATGTGGCCAGAATGCAGCCCAAAGCCGGGGTTTAGAAAACGGCCCTTGGAAAACCCATGATATTACTACATATAATGACCTGCACATGATCGAGTCTCGGCCAATCAGAAGCCTTCAACTCTCCTAGGTATTTATTAAATAGGTAATAACAGTGCGAGAACCCGGTTGTTACTGCGTGGTAATGACCGGGTTGGGGGATGACCGCTGGTAATGGATCGAGCCGAAGGCGAGGTCCATTACCAGCGGTCATCCCCCAACCCGGTCATTACCACGCAGTAATAACCGGGTTTTCGCACTGTTATTACCTTTAATAAATACCTTTTTAACAAGAAAAATGGTGAAAATACTCTGAATTTCGCGACTTCGCGGCTTCTTCTAGGCCGTTTTACAAACGCAGCTTCGTTTTCGTATTTTGGCTTCGTTCATGTAGTTTAGCAGTGGTACAGTTGTTTTCCTAGTTCCGAATTTGTTCTAGTTCCAGATCGCTTCAAATAAAAACCTACCTTGTTATGGCTTGGTCTCCAATACTATTTGTTTAGATGAAGTGCATTTTGAAAAGAAACATACAAGCTTCTTGGTACATAAGTAAAAATAAGTCGAAGTAAAAGTCTCAAATCTGCCAAAGACTGATCGTTCATTTTTTCCTAGTTCCGGATCGCCCGTAAAATACATGCATCAACAGCACGCGCGCATGCGATTTCATATGACATGTTCTAATGGACCATGGAGAAATTTCTCCATGTTGGGACAAAGTTTATCGGATCGTTGCCGCGCGCAACACACGTACACGGACAAAACATTTCAAAGCATTTTCTTGCAAGTCCTTTTTAAAAACTTTATTGGAAGTTAAAGTATTTGACATTTATTTTAAACTGTATTTATATAAATTAATAAATACTTTATCAGAAATATAGGCTTGATTCGGGTTGGTTCTAGCGTGATAATTGTTCATGTACGAAGCAGTTTTTTACTCGATCCGGAATTGGTTAAACTGATCCACAACTAGAAAAAGGGATGTCGGTATATTTGACGTCGTACAGTATGTATTTTCAATAAAGAAGAGCATAAATATCGAAACAAAAACTGTAGTTTCTCCATCACTCAAGGTAAACTACTAAACCTATTTCATTTAAATTTCGAGGATTAGACTTGCCGAAAACAGCCTGAATATTTTTTGCGATCCGGAACTAGGAAAACGTCTGTAATGTGGCCAGAATGCAGCCCAAAGCCGGGGTTTAGAAAACGGCCCTTGGAAAACCCATGATATTACTACATATAATGACCTGCACATGATCGAGTCTCGGCCAATCAGAAGCCTTCAACTCTCCTAGGTATTTATTAAATAGGTAATAACAGTGCGAGAACCCGGTTGTTACTGCGTGGTAATGACCGGGTTGGGGGATGACCGCTGGTAATGGATCGAGCCGAAGGCGAGGTCCATTACCAGCGGTCATCCCCCAACCCGGTCATTACCACGCAGTAACAACCGGGTTCTCGCACTGTTATTACCTTTAATAAATACCTTTTTAACGAGAAAAATGGTGAAAATACTCCGAATTTCGCAACTTCGCGGCTTCTTTTACGCCGTTTTACAAACGCAGCTTCGTTTTCGTATTTTGGCTTTGTTCATGTAGTTTAGCAGTGGTACAGTTGTTTTCCTAGACCCCGGATTTTTTCTAGTTCCAGATCGCTTCAAATAAAAACCTACCTTGTTATGGCTTGGTCTCCAATACTATTTGTTTAGATGAAGTGCATTTTGAAAAGAAACATACAAGCTTCTTGATACATAAGTAAAAATAAGTCGAAGTAAAAGTCTCAAATCTGCCAAAGACTGAACGTTCATTTTTTTTTTCTAGTTCCGGATCGCCCGTAAAATACATGCATCAACAGCACGCGCGCAAGCGATTTCATATGACGTGTTCTAATGGACCATGGAGAAATGTCTCCATGGTGGGACAAAGTTTATCGGATCGTTGCCGCGCGCAACACACGTACACGGACAAAACATTTCAAAGCATTTCTTTGCAAGTCCTTTTTTTAAACTTTATTGGAAGTTAAAGTATTTGACATTTATTTTAAACTGTATTTATATAAATTAATGAATACTTTATCAGAAATATAGGCTTGATTCGGGTTGGTTCTAGCGCGATAATTGTTCATGTACGTACATGTACGAAGCAGTTTTTTTACTCGATCCGGAATTGGTTAAACTGATCCACAACTAGAAAAAGGGATGTCGGTATATTTGACGTCGTACAGTATGTATTTTAAAATAAAGAAGAGCATAAATATCGAAACAAAAACTGTAGTTTCTCCATCACTCAAGGTAAACTACTAAACCTATTTCATTTAAATTTCGAGGATTAGACTTGCCGAAAACAGCCTGAATATTTTTTGCGATCCGGAACTAGGAAAACGTCTGTAATGTGGCCAGAGTGCAGCCCAAAGCCGGGGTTTAGAAAACGGCCCTTGGAAAACCCATGATGTTACTACATATAATGACCGGCACGTGATCGAGTCTCGGCCAATCAGAAGCCTTCAACTCTCCTAGGTATTTATTAAATAATAATAATAATAATAAAATAAAACAGACTGACCACTTTCTCTTTTGGGCCAATAAAATTCCCAGATTTTTTTCTGATTTGATGAATTGTTCCTAAAATCGCTTACTATTTCTTCGACTATTTTTCAGGTTTCTACTTGAATCCCAGGATGCAGTGAAATTTGTTGGGAACCCTGAACAGTTATTTGGGAACAAACCTCGAAAAAAAGACATAATTTTTAAGAAAAGCAGGTTTTCAAACAGACAAAGGTAAAAAAGTATGAGAAAAGTAGGAAACAAAAACACAAAACAACAAAATTAGGATAAAAATGGGACTTTTTGCAGGTTTTCTTCCAAAAGATTTAGAAACTTCAAATCCTGGATTATTTATAATAGTAATAATAATAATAATAATGGGGCTATCATCCTTACTGGCAGCTATGAACCTTAATTGCAAAGGATGTCACATTATTACCTCGGTCAATTGGGCCCCCAAAACATTCCAAATACACAATGATGTACCATCTCATATAGCTCGATGCTGCTATTTAATCGACCACAAAAACCATCTCTGCCCTCACAGGTACCAATGTACTCCTGGCTTGAAAGAAGCAATGAGTGACAAAGTGCCTTGCCCAAGGGCACACGTCGCAAAGTCCCAGGCCAGACTCGAACCCACAACCTGCAGCTTTACCTACATATTCAATGCTCCAGACCAAGAGGTCACAGCACTCCACTGTCATATTTATCAGGTCCAAAGTGTGAAATGTTCCTATCCCCGGCTATCCCTATAAATAATCTAGCAATTTGCCCTTCAACTACATGTACAGTGGAATGCCGCTGTAATGAACATCTTGGGATCCACAGATTTGGTTCGGTATATCGATCATTCGGTACAACAATTTTCAGCCGCGGGTCCATCAGGCCAGATGGCGTCTGTCCTCCTTTTTTTTTTGTACTTCATGCGCACGATCTTTTAATGTAACACCAAATTCTTATTTATCACACCAAATTCTAAAGCAAAGGTTGGTTTTTCCCTTCTATTCATTTGGAAATTAACAAAGCACCGGACGTTTGTAGTTTGGGAATGAAACACGGCCTACATTTGTAAATAGCATTTGATATACCCAGTGAAATTCTAAAAAATCTGTTACAATATTTTTAACAACAATGTTTGGTATGTTTGGACACAAAAATCAGGAGCCAACGATAGTGTTCAGTATAGCCGAATGTTTAGTATATGGTTCAGTATATGTTCGGTGTTCGGTATAGCGGCGTTCAACTTCAACTGTATCATTAAGAATTTTATTAATATAAATAATCCAGGATCTGAAATTTCTTAATCCTTGGGAAAAAATACCAGTAGGTTATATTTTTTGTTATATCCTTGAGAAAAAAATACTCCTGAAAGCCTGCAAAAAGTCCCACTTTTATAATTAATTTTATTACCATAAAGTTTAGACTCCTACCGTATGCTCCATACTTATTTATATCAGTAATATATTCAGGTCAAGCCCATTTTTTTATTTTATCTACAAATTCTGATTTGTTATGAAACCTCTTAGCATTGGATAATCAATGAGATAAAGGAAAAAGGGGGTAGGGGAATTCAGTCAGGATTGTTTGAAACATACCATGGCCGCAATGTGGTGTTTCCTGACATCCCAGTTGAACATGATGTTCCATATGTTGTACGTCGCCACTCGCAGCACATGACCCTGGTGATGACCCCTTGATGGAAAGGTCGCCGTCACAACCAGCAATGCCAACAATGTCACCACCAGCACTGCCGTTGCTTCGCATGGCCTGGCTGACATGACTGACAACAGGGGGCGCTGTTCATAATTCTGGTGGTCAGGACGGATACAATCCAACTCTTAGATTGGGTGAAAGATGCAATTTTCAAGAAAGGCACAAAATAGTTATCAATGGTGATATTTTTTAATGATCAACAGTGTTGTTGACTCGAGTCGGTGACTTGGACTCGAGTGCGACTCGAGTCCGACTCGAGTCGCCAATTTTTGTGACTTTCGACTTGACTTGACAAAAAATGACTTGTGACTTGACTTGACTTGAGTAAATTTGACTTGACGACATTACAAGTCATCATGTATACTATTTTATGTTATTTAAAAAAATGTGTGTTTAATCCGTTCAATAAGTGCAACAGTTTGTCAAGCTAACCTCCCTACCCCATTTTTCCTACGCAAAACCTGAATCCTGCAAAATCCTCAAATATTTATTACTGGTGACCATTGCCTGAATACTGCAAATTTCTGCAGTGGGTTTACTATTGAGCAAAGCAGCTAAACATGGAACAAACAGCTGCTAATAAGTGCCCTATACAACAATAGTCTGCGCCCATTACCCTTGGTATGCAAATGTTTCCTATGCTTGACACAAGTAACTTACACCTTTAACTGAAGCTCTATGTGCATACTGTACATAAGTGTACAAGGTAACAAATAACCTCAATCGCAGCATGTCCATGTCTGCTCACATTACTCAACTCTGTCGTTCTCTTAACTGGCATATATACGCAACCTAAGCCGGATCAGAAGGTTCCTCGATTTCAGCGCTTGCCATAATGCTGTCCGAGCCTTAATTCTGTCCAAAATGGACTACGGCTGCTGCCTCCTGAACGGTGTTTCCCAGAAAGATGTTGCTCGCCTTCAACGGCTCCAAAACCGATGTGCCAGACTTATCTTTAAGCTGCCAAAATACACTCACACATCTCCACTTCTCAAGCAATTACACTGGCTTCCAGTTGCCCAACGCATTCAATTCCGCACAATGGTCCACACGTATTTAATCCCTCAATCACTGTGCCCCGGATTATCTCTCCTCTCTTCTTTCACTCCAGACTTCTTCTTACTCTCTTCGCTCTTCTACTGGTAAATCCCTCTCCGTTCACAGAACCCATAAACTTGCTGGTGACAGGGCTTTTTCAATTGCTGCTCCCCGTCTATGGAATTCCTTACCTACCCTAATTAGAACCTCTAACAGTGTCCCAGCCTTCAAACGTGCTCTTAAAACCCACCTTTTTGCCTCTTCCTAGCTGGTCGTCTTTTTCTTTTGTCTTTTTCCTTCCCCCTTTGTTTTCTCAGCGCCTTGTATCCTTTGGCAATTTGGCGCTTTATAAATACTGATATTATTATTATTATTAATCCTGCAAAATCATCCAATGCATCAACTTCAAACTGCCCTCAATCCTGCAAAATCCTGCATCTTGCAAAGATAATTTTGGATGATTTGGGATGGTATAAGGTTAAGACAGTAGGGAGTTAGGGTTTAAAAAATGTACCCCATTTAAACTTCAGAAGACCTGTACACACATGTATATGCAATACACTGGTCTGACACCTTCAAAAAAGAAACTGTTACATACTCCAGGTGTAACATTGCAACCACAAATCAACCTCATCATTCATGTCATTCCTACATGTACTCCTAGGAGTTACGAACGGAACACTATGAATTGTATGCTGCCTGTGGCGGTATGTCAATGAGGCAGAGCCAGCCACATTCTTGGTAATTACCCCAAACCGCTGACAGAATTATTGGACACATTCTATGTCCAGTGCAACAGTATTTAACTTTCAAAATGAGGCAGAGGTGCACTAAATTCAGGCAGTGAAAATAAACTTGTCGGAATTTACAGACATGTACAGTGGTGACATCCATGCAAGCTGTGAAGCTGCTTGATTTTATGGCTCTCTGTACATGTACCGGTAGCTTCATGTCTACTATGCTGGCATGCTCAATTTCCGAGCGTTAATTTCCTTTCATTCTGACATTAATTGGAAGATCACCGACAATGTACTTTCGTGACATACCTGAGCGCCACTTTTTATGAGCGTGATGAAAAAAAAAGGCAATGTAATGACTACACTAAGTTTGCATCGTCTTTTCGATTGCACGAAAAGAATGCACAAAATACGGAATTGGTTACCACGTCCATCATACTAGCCTTGTGTGCATTTATCTGCCACAAATGTCCCGAGAGAAAAATCGTTGAATCTTGTTGTGCACATGCACAGTTGGACGACCAAACTAGCTTATTGTGGAGCAACAAATTAAAGCACATTATTATTATTATTATTATTATTTATTCGGCCAATAGCAACATACAACAAACAATTTACAAAATAAACAGATTTAACTAAACAAAAACAATCCAATTCCAGCTGGCCAGGATTGACAAAAGTATAATTAAACACTCTGACTCGAAAGCCTGTCAATCCTTACTCGAATGGTAACATACAAACAAATAAAATCTCAATAAATATTACAACTTTACATGAATTACAACTTTAAATTAAAACAAGAAAAAGGATGATTAAATTATAGTGAATATTAAACATTGACAAAATTCCAAGTTTTTCAAAATTACAATTTTTACAAGACACTAAACCAGAGTAAAAATTAAAGATGGATTGTGTACTTACATGAACTGGTTAAACTGAGCCTCATGTAACACTTTTACTCGCCGCTCACATCAGAGTGAATAGAAATAGATCAATGTGCACATCAGCTCCAAGTAGCTATGTGTTCTTGAAGCAGTGTGAATCCTCATCCAGCCATGATCTAGTCTATTTAATGAACAAGTCAAGCCAAGCGTGCCCAAGTTACGCGCCATCTCCCAACCAAAACCATAAGCCGTAATCCTCATCTAATTCACATCCATGGAAGTGTGTGGTTACTACGTTAGTGTACCTGCCAAGAAAGAAAAAAAATTAAAAAAAAATTAAGGGTATCAAATTGACCTTGCTGTAAAATTACAAATAAAATTGCGACCTCGTTTGCACTACGACAGGTGGATTGGTTAATTCTCAGCGCTGGCACTGGATGCTGGCATGAATTGATTGCAGGTTTTCTATTCGACAGTCACACAGACTTGGACACCTGCTGGACACCTTGAAAGGATGTTGCTAATGTGATTGGATGATGGTAGGTTTAAGCCAAAATGCTTTTTCGGCCTTGCTCGTGATGTGTTATAAATGCGTCATCCGTTTTGAATCTCGGAAATTTTGTGCGTGTATACTGGGGCCAATTTCATAAAACATGTAAGCACAAAAATGTGCTTAGCACAAAAAAGTCTTGCTCGGTAAAAACAGGTTATCGGCCCAAACTCCATGTGTTTTTTAATTCAAAGCAAAAAAGAGCTGAATACCAGTCACACACAATAAACATCAACTGAAATGTTGGTTTGTAACCCTGTTTTTTTACAAGGAAGAATTTTCATGCTAAGCAAATTTTGGTGCTTACACGTTTTATGAAATTGGCCCCAGGTCCTCAGGCTCCGGCGCGAACTGGTTTCTGTTTGGGCTATTACCATTCGACCATCTCAAGTAATTTGCATACAAAAAGTATACCCAGCACGATATGTACATGTACTAGAGGTGTACCCCCCCCCCCACCCCTCCATGTACCCCCCCCCCCCCACCCCTCCCCCCACTCCCCCCCCCCCCCCCCCCCCCCTCCCCCTCCCCCCCCCCCTCCCCCCCCCCCCCCCCCCCCCCCCCCCCTCCCCCCCCCCCCCCCCTCCCCTCCCTTAATCTTATCCCTATACAATTTACAAACTCCGGTTGTAGTAGTACTCGTACTTAACTATATAGGTACTTAACTATAGGTATTTAACTCGTACTAGTACTCAGGCAGTCAATGTACCGGTATACAAATATTGACTGCTTTGAGTGGTACAGTAAAACTATCCTCCCGAGGTGATCCATGGAGCATTCTATTTTCCCGAGGCGAAGCCGAGGGAAAATAGAATGCTCCATGGATCACCGAGGGAGGCTAGTTTTACTATACCGCGAAATAAAGCAGTCAATATTTGTTTTATAACACCTCACTCACATATTCTGCACAATTTAAGCTTCCTGAAAGTATAGTAATGACAAAAAATCTCCGAATTATACGTCTCTCGATCATACGTGTACTTTGTTGCCTTGATGAACGGGTGCGAAGGTGATAGAGCAATGTTTACGCAATGCACCGAAACACACGTCTGGGTTTCAGTCACGCTTTTGTTGCTATGCGCATATTCGTGTGTTGCATGCTTTGCGCATAGTCCTTTTTGCGTGGTATAGTCTTTTTGGATAGTCTTATTTCTCCATGGTACAAAATAGTAAAAATAGCAAGTGACACGTGCCGCGCTCTCGGCCAATCAAGACACAGAATCTGTGAGTGAGGTGTTATAATACTTGTTGTACTCATTCATACACATCAAAATTTTATTCGATCAAAAGATACACGTACTCGAATAGCAATACCCAATAAAAAAAAATTGACTTACCACGCCAAGGCCTTATTTTATTTTATCGATACTTTCAAATGTTGATTGCGGAGAAATCGACTGTTATTTGCAGATTGGCCTAATCTTGATCCAGGTCAGGAATCTGGATCACTTTGAATGATATTTAATATAGCGCCCTCTGTTGGCTATTTTTATGAAGGCAGCGTTTTCTGTTTTGGTACGGGCGCGCGGATATCTGCGCTACATACGTGTATTATCGATATATCTTCTGTCGGGTGCCCTTTTCTCTAATTATTTAATAATCATAATGGGCGAACACCTAAGACAATAGCCCTAGACAAAGGATTAAAACAAAAGATTCGGTACAATTCACGTTACGACAACCGCCATGATAAGCTCACCATTTTCTCGTGCAGCCGATCGGTTGATTTCAACAGGTGGCGCCCTGCGCTACGCAAGAAAGGGAGCATCGCGCGCACGGCGAACCACTCGAAAATATGTCGTCACAAAATTCCTAAATCTAAAAAGAAGACCAACTCTCGTCGTATTTGAGGGTCAGAGGTGTTGTAGTAAACATGAAGGTCTATTGTTGATCGCGATCCCGCAAAGCATGATGGGTAGAAAAGGGAGCAGTTTTGCACTAAACCAAGCTTTTCGGCCCGCTATGCCTTCTCAGCAAGCTCTTTGTTATTTTCATTATTTACTACAACACCTCTGACCCTCAAATACGACGAGAGTTGGTCTTCTTTTTAGATTTAGGAATTTTGTGACGACATATTTTCGAGTGGTTCGCCGTGCGCACGATGCTCCCTTTCTTGCGTAGCGCAGGGCGCCACCTGTTGAAATCAACCGATCGACAATAGACCTTGTACGACGTTTTTGTGTGCAGATGCAGAAATCGTCAAGGGCTCACAGACACGTACACGTACGTGCTACGTAGCCTTTTTCTAAACTCCAGATTTGTCCTATTTGGCTTCATTCATGCGGTTTGGCAATGGTAATTGAGCCAAAGACCTCAGCTGGGGTTTAGAAAACAGCCTAAGTAAGTAGTTTTTAAAACCCCAGCTAATTTTAGGTTCCATCCGGCTCCATTACTAATTGCCAAACTGCGTGAACGAAGTCAATTCGGAGACAAATCTGGAGTTTAATAAACGGTATATGGCCGTTGACGCATTCCTTTTTCGAATCCCTGGCTTCGTTTTGTATTAACGTTAGACTGAGGTCGATTTAGTAGGATACCAACCAGCTGGAGCCCAAGCTGAAGACGAAGCGAAGGTTTTAAAAACATTCTTAAACTTTGCTGCGTGAGTGCGTCGTTGTTAATTTTGTCTACGTAAAAAAACACAACCAACCAGAAATAACCGTAATGGATTTTCTGAAAGCTGAGATTGCCAGAAAGAAGAAACAATTGGAAGCGAGCAAAGTTGTTGCTCCGGTAAGCTTTTATCCTAAATCCTTAAAACATTATTTCGGTATAAATTGAGCTATTTTTTGTTATTGTTATAATTATAAAGCGCGAATGGCAATATGCATTGCATGTATTTCGTGATAAACTTGATAAAGAAAGGCTGACCATGAATGACTGATCATATTATAATTATAACGCTGTGGCTATTCTTACGTGACCGTAACCCTACGTACTTTTTCTATCCTTACATGATTTAACTGGTTCCCGACGCGACACAGACAAGGGAAACTCAATACGTGCGGAACGCTAGACCACCCAGGAAATTTGTTTTGGCAATAAACTGTCTATAGTCTACTCTAGGCATAGTCCCACTAGTGTGCCCCCGGTATACTGCGATATACAGGGTCACACATCGGCACACGCTAAAATTGGTTGAAAACTTTGCTTTTTCGTGCGCACTCTGTGCGAGGAATTGTGGAGTCGCAATTATACTGGGTGTATTCTTCAATCTCTCAGCTATTACTATCTGGAATTGCGCTTAATCTTACCTTCAAAATTTCGAGAAATTTGGGCATCTTTTTTTCAGTCGAACTTAAGGCAGTTAAGGCTGGATTATAATCCAATGACCCGTGACGTCATTTGAGTGTGCAAAGCGCACCTGGAGGGCGCTTCACGAGTTGAGATGCTACGGCTGTTTTGTGTTGCATTTAACCTCCAAACAAGGTATAATGTTATCATGAACAGGGTTGCTTTGACAATTCCCCATTCAGTCGCTGTGATTTATAATCATCCCCACGATTGCGTTCCATGCCCATAAAATACGAGTAAATATACTTGGCAAATCCATTGTACACGAAACAGCCGTCGCATCTCAACTCGTGAAGCGCCCTCCAGGTGCGTTTTGCACACTCAAATGACGTCAGGGGTCATTGGATTATAATCCAGCCTGAACTGCGCGTTTCACTCAGTTCGACTAAAAAAAAGATGCCCAAATTTCTCGAAATTTTGAAGGTAAGATTAAGCGCAATTCCAGATAGTAATAGCTGAGAGATTAGAGAATACACCCAGTATAATTGCGACTCCACAATTCCTTGCACAGAGTGCGCACGAAAAAGCAAAGTTTTCCTGTATGACCCTGTGTACACCGGGGGCACACTAGTGGGACTACTCTAGGCAATACATGTACTAGTATTTTGACCATAATATGTAATTATTCAAATGATTGAAATGATTGAATTTAGATTTTGTGCAAACATAGTGAAAAATTCACATTACATTTCATTCGTATTCAAATGTTGACATTTTTCATAAAAAACTAGCTGTGGACAAAAAAGCGAACTATAAAACTAACAACGGCAATAGCTAAGTTTGTAGTAAGTGTTCAGTAGTAATATTAGTAATTATTAGGAATAGGTTATTATTGTACATGTATGTATGTGTAATAAGTTAATTCCATTGTTTTTTGGTATTATTTCATTACGTAACCTTTTTTTATTAACTAAAATTATTGGTTAATAATCTTATTTAGACATACATGTAGGGTCTTATAGAAAAAGGTATAAAAGTCATGTATACGAAAAACTAGGGACTGTATACGAAAAACAAGGGACTGTATACGAACAACAAGGGACTGTATACGAACAACTAGGGACTGCGCATGCGCATGCGCTACCGGAACTCGCGTAAGAAAAGAAAAAGTACGTAGGATTACGGTCACGTAAGAATAGCCACGGTGTAATTATAATTATGGAGTCTCTTGGAAACTTAGAAATGTTTACCTCCATGGTCAAAATAATATGATGTTAATTTCGACTGTGAGCCAACATCAGATTAATTTCTAACTACATGTATTTGATCAGCTCACTGACACTAGTATTAGTAATGTATTTTTATGAACTAGACTTTGAACATAAAATGTTTGTGAAATATTTACCATCAATGATTTCCGTCGCATTTTTATGCGTTCCGTGATAGACTGAAGGCTTAACGTTAGAAGTGACGAGATAGACATCAGACGATCAGACCGAGTGAATTTTGAACTTTTATTTCCCCTTAAAAAAAAATGGATCAATTATTTAACCCTAACTATTCCAAATCCTCAAATCCTCTGCAAATTGCGGGTATTTGCAAAATTGAGGTCACTTGGAAGTTGATGCATCGGAGGAATTTGCAAGATTGAAGGTGATTTGGGTTTTGCCACTGGAGCATTATGCAGGATCCAGGTCATATGGACTAAACTATTTCTGGATGATTTTGTAAGATTGAGGTTTCTTCTTTGGTATTTATGCAAATGAGGATTTTGGAGGATTGAGGTTTATATTTGTTACTTTGTATACTTTTACACTGCTCATGCTCTATGCACATCATCCATGATAGAGCACCAGTTTAAGTTGTGTGTCAAAGATAGGAAATGTTTGCATACCAAGGGTCATGGGATGATGTGTGCAGACTGCAGACCCTTGTTGTAAAAGGGAATAGCAGCTGTTTGTTCCATATTTGGCTGCTTTATAGCTCAATGGTAAACCAAATGCAGGATTGTGCAGGATTTTGCAGGATTCAGGCAGTGGTCAGGCAGTGGTCACCAGTAATAAACATGGAGATTTTGCCGGAGTCAGAATACATGCGGAGTTTTAACACTTTGGAATTGAAGGATTTTGCAGCATTTAGGTTATGTGTTATTGGTAGGGTGTTTTGGGGGTTACGAGAAGCCATAACTAGTATACACAATTGCCAATAACTTTACAATAGCATAGTTTCTTTGTTATAAATTATGTTCATCTAACTGACAAATTTCTATCTGGATGTTTACCCTTTCTTTTGTTAGGAATCCGAGAAGAGGTTTTTCAAACGAGGGGATTTGATGAAACAACAGGAAGAAGACTATTGGAAAAGGCATCAGAAGGTTTGTGTGGGCTGTCTAAATGACGTCATTGTCAATTGAATAAAAGGCATCAGAAGTGTTGTGTGGGCTGTCTAAATGGTGTCATTGTCAATTGAATAAAAGGCATCAGAAGTGTTGTGTGGGCTGTCTAAATGATGTCATTGTCAATTGAATAAAAGGCATCAGAAGGTTTGTGTGGGCTGTCTAAATGATGTCATTGTCAATTGAATAAAAGGCATCAGAAGTGTTGTGTGGGCTGTCTAAATGGTGTCATTGTCAATTGAATAAAAGGCATCAGAAGTGTTGTGTGGGCTGTCTAAATGATGTCATTGTCAATTGAATAAAAGGCATCAGAAGGTTTGTGTGGGCTGTCTAAATGATGTCATTGTCAATTGAATAAAAGGCATCAGAAGGTTTGTGTGGGCTGTCTAAATGATGTCATTGTCTATTGAATAAAAGGCATCAGAAGGTTTGTGTGGGCTGTCTAAATGGTGTCATTGTCAATTGAATAAAAGGCATCAGAAGGTTTGTGTGGGCTGTCTAAATGATGTCATTGTCTATTGAATAAAAGGCATCAGAAGGTTTGTGTGGGCTGTCTAAATGGTGTCATTGTCAATTGAATAAAAGGCATCAGAAGTGTCGTGTGGGCTGTCTAAATGATGTCATTGTCAATTGAATAAAAGGCATCAGAAGGTTTGTGTGGGCTGTCTAAATGATGTCATTGTCTATTGAATAAAAGGCATCAGAAGGTTCGTGTGGGCTGTCTAAATGGTGTCAATGTCAATTGAATAAAAGGCATCTGAAGGTTCGTGTGGGCTGTCTAAATGATGTCATTGTCAATTGAATAAAAGGCATCAGAAGGTTTGTGTGGGCTGTCTAAATGATGTCATTGTCAATTGAATAAAAGGCATCAGAAGGTTTGTGTGGGCTGTCTAAATGATGTCATTGTCAATTGAATAAAAGGCATCAGAAGGTTTGTGTGGGCTGTCTAAATGATGTCATTGTTAATTGAATAAAATGCATCAGAAGGTTTGTGTGGGCTGTCTAAATGATGTCATTGTCAATTGAATAAAAAGCATCAGAAGGTTTGTGTGGGCTGTCTAAATGATGTCATTGTCAATTGAATAAAAGGCATCGGAAGGTTTGTGTGGGCTGTCTAAATGATGTCAGAAGTGTTGTGTGGGCTGTCTAAATGATGTCATTGTCAATTGAATAAAAGGCATCAGAAGGTTTGTGTGGGCTGTCTAAATGATGTCATTGTCAATTGAATAAAAGGCATCAGAAGGTTTGTGTGGGCTGTCTAAATGATGTCATTGTCAATTGAATAAAAGGCATCAGAAGGTTTGTGTGGGCTGTCTAAATGGTGTCATTGTCAATTGAATAAAAGGCATCAGAAGTGTCGTGTGGGCTGTCTAAATGATGTCATTGTCAATTGAATAAAAGGCATCAGAAGGTTTGTGTGGGCTGTCTAAATGATGTCATTGTCTATTGAATAAAAGGCATCAGAAGGTTCGTGTGGGCTGTCTAAATGGTGTCATTGTCAATTGAATAAAAGGCATCTGAAGGTTCGTGTGGGCTGTCTAAATGATGTCATTGTCAATTGAATAAAAGGCATCAGAAGTGTCGTGTGGGCTGTCTAAATGATGTCATTGTCAATTGAATAAAAGGCATCAGAAGGTTTGTGTGGGCTGTCTAAATGATGTCATTGTCTATTGAATAAAAGGCATCAGAAGGTTCGTGTGGGCTGTCTAAATGGTGTCATTGTCAATTGAATAAAAGGCATCTGAAGGTTCGTGTGGGCTGTCTAAATGATGTCATTGTCAATTGAATAAAAGGCATCAGAAGGTTTGTGTGGGAATGATGTCATTGTCAATTGAATAAAAGGCATCAGAAGGTTTGTGTGGGCTGTCTAAATGGTGTCATTGTCAATTGAATAAAAGGCATCAGAAGGTTTGTGTGGGCTGTCTAAATGATGTCATTGTCAATTGAATAAAAGGCATCAGAAGGTTTGTGTGGGCTGTCTAAATGATGTCATTGTCTATTGAATAAAAGGCATCAGAAGGTTTGTGTGGGCTGTCTAAATGATGTCATTGTCAATTGAATAAAAGGCATCAGAAGGTTTGTGTGGGCTGTCTAAATGATGTCATTGTCTATTTAATAAAAGGCATCAGAAGGTTTGTGTGGGCTGTCTAAATGATGTCATTGTCTATTTAATAAAAGGCATCAGAAGGTTTGTGTGGGCTGTCTAAATGATGTCATTGTCAATTGAATAAAAGGCATCAGAAGGTTTGTGTGGGCTGTCTAAATGATGTCATTGTCAATTGAATAAAAGGCATCAGAAGGTTTGTGTGGGCTGCCTAAATGATGTCATTGTCTATTAAATAAAAGGCATCAGAAGGTTTGTGTGGGCTGTCTAAATGATGTCATTGTCAATTGAATAAAAGACATGGAAAGAATGTAGAATCCTGATGCTGTGGTTATTCTTCATATATCATCCTTATGATGGTCAATTAGTGCAAAATGTTATAAATACATGTACCTGAATCTGGGACTAAGAAGCATTTCCAATTTTGTTTAGGAAAACGAAAATTTTCTCGACTCTTTATAGACTTTGTACACAACCGCTGAAGTGTCAGGATTACACATCGTGACTCGACTTGACTACACACCGTGACTCGACTTGACTA
>JBAIAA010001840.1:0-13444 GCA_037893245.1 Crossaster papposus | reverse complement strand
GGACGGACGGACTGGAAGGATGGACGGAAGGACGGACGGACTGGAAGGATGGACGGAAGGACGGACGGACTGGAAGGATGGACGGAAGGACGGACGGACTGGAAGGATGGACGGAAGGACGGACGGACTGGAAGGATGGAAGGACGGACGGACTGGAAGGATGGACGGAAGGACGGACTGGAAGGATGGACGGAAGGACGGACTGGAAGGATGGACGGAAGGACGGACTGGAAGGATGGACGGAAGGACGGACTGGAAGGATGGACGGAAGGACGGACTGGAAGGATGGACGGAAGGACGGACTGGAAGGATGGACGGAAGGACGGACTGGAAGGATGGACGGAAGGACGGACTGGAAGGATGGACGGAAGGACGGACTGGAAGGATGGACGGAAGGACGGACTGGAAGGATGGACGGAAGGACGGACTGGAAGGATGGACGGAAGGACGGACTGGAAGGATGGACGGAAGGACGGACTGGAAGGATGGACGGAAGGACGGACGGACTGGAAGGATGGACGGAAGGACGGACGGACTGGAAGGATGGACGGAAGGACGGACTGGGAGGATGGACGGAAGGACGGACTGGAAGGATGGACGGAAGGACGGACTGGAAGGATGGACGGAAGGACGGACTGGAAGGATGGACGGAAGGACGGACTGGAAGGATGGACGGAAGAACGGACTGGAAGGATGGACGGAAGGACGGACTGGAAGGAAGGACGGAAGGACGGACTGGAAGGATGGACGGAAGGACGGACTGGAAGGATGGACGGAAGGACGGACGGACTGGAAGGATGGACGGAAGGACGGACTGGAAGGATGGACGGAAGGACGGACTGGAAGGAAGGACGGAAGGACGGACTGGAAGGATGACGGACTGGAAGGATGGACGGACGGACTGGAAGGATGGATGGAAGGACGGACGGACTGGAAGGATGGACGGAAGGACGCACGGACTGGAAGGATGGACGGAAGGACGGACGGACTGGAAGGATGGACGGAAGGACGGACGGACTGGAAGGATGGACGGAAGGACGGACGGACTGGAAGGATGGACGGAAGGACGGACGGACTGGAAGGATGGACGGAAGGACGGACGGACTGGAAGGATGGACGGAAGGACGGACGGACTGGAAGGATGGACGGAAGGACGGACGGACTGGAAGGATGGACGGAAGGACGGACGGACTGGAAGGATGGACGGAAGGACGGACGGACTGGAAGGATGGACGGAAGGACGGACGGACTGGAAGGATGGAAGGACGGACGGACTGGAAGGATGGACGGAAGGACGGACTGGAAGGATGGACGGAAGGACGGACTGGAAGGATGGACGGAAGGACGGACTGGAAGGATGGACGGAAGGACGGACTGGAAGGATGGACGGAAGGACGGACTGGAAGGATGGACGGAAGGACGGACTGGAAGGATGGACGGAAGGACGGACTGGAAGGATGGACGGAAGGACGGACTGGAAGGATGGACGGAAGGACGGACTGGAAGGATGGACGGAAGGACGGACTGGAAGGATGGACGGAAGGACGGACTGGAAGGATGGACGGAAGGACGGACTGGAAGGATGGACGGAAGGACGGACGGACTGGAAGGATGGACGGAAGGACGGACGGACTGGAAGGATGGACGGAAGGACGGACTGGGAGGATGGACGGAAGGACGGACTGGAAGGATGGACGGAAGGACGGACTGGAAGGATGGACGGAAGGACGGACTGGAAGGATGGACGGAAGGACGGACTGGAAGGATGGACGGAAGGACGGACTGGAAGGATGGACGGGAGAACGGACTGGAAGGATGGACGGAAGGACGGACTGGAAGGAAGGACGGAAGGACGGACTGGAAGGATGGAAGGATGGACGGAAGGACGGACTGGAAGGACGGACGGACTGGAAGGATGGACGGAAGGACGGACTGGAAGGATGGACGGAAGGACGGACTGGAAGGATGGACGGAAGGACGGACGGACTGGAAGGATGGACGGAAGGACGGACGGACTGGAAGGATGGACGGAAGGACGGACGGACTGGAAGGATGGACGGAAGGACGGACGGACTGGAAGGATGGACGGAAGGACGGACGGACTGGAAGGATGGACGGAAGGACGGACTGGAAGGATGGACGGAAGGACGGACTGGAAGGAAAGTTGGAAGGACGGACTGGAAGGATGGACGGACTGGAAGGATGGACGGATGGACTGGAAGGATGGACGGAAGGACGGACTGACTGGAAGGATGGACGGAAGGACGCACGGACTGGAAGGATGGACGGAAGGACGGACGGACTGGAAGGATGGACGGAAGGACGGACGGACTGGAAGGATAGACGGAAGGACGGACGGACTGGAAGGATGGACGGAAGGACGGACGGACTGGAAGGATGGACGGAAGGACGGACGGACTGGAAGGATGGACGGAAGGACGGACGGACTGGAAGGATGGAAGGACGGACGGACTGGAAGGATGGACGGAAGGACGGACGGACTGGAAGGATGGACGGAAGGACGGACGGACTGGAAGGATGGAAGGACGGACGGACTGGAAGGATGGACGGAAGGACGGACTGGAAGGATGGACGGAAGGACGGATGGATGGATGGACGGAAGGACGGACTGGAAGGATGGACGGAAGGACGGACTGGAAGGATGGACGGAAGGACGGACTGGAAGGATGGACGGAAGGACGGACTGGAAGGATGGACGGAAGGACGGACTGGAAGGATGGACGGAAGGACGGACTGGAAGGATGGACGGAAGGACGGACTGGAAGGATGGACGGAAGGACGGACTGGAAGGATGGACGGAAGGACGGACTGGAAGGATGGACGGAAGGACGGACTGGAAGGATGGACGGAAGGACGGACTGGAAGGATGGACGGAAGGACGGACTGGAAGGATGGACGGAAGGACGGACTGGAAGGATGGACGGAAGGACGGACGGACTGGAAGGATGGACGGAAGGACGGACGGACTGGAAGGATGGAAGGACGGACGGACTGGAAGGATGGACGGAAGGACGGACTGGAAGGATGGACGGAAGGACGGACTGGAAGGATGGACGGAAGGACGGACTGGAAGGATGGACGGAAGGACGGACTGGAAGGATGGACGGAAGGACGGACTGGAAGGATGGACGGAAGGATGGACGGAAGGACGGACTGGAAGGATGGACGGAAGGACGGACTGGAAGGATGGACGGAAGGACGGACTGGAAGGATGGACGGAAGGACGGACTGGAAGGATGGACGGAAGGACGGACTGGAAGGATGGACGGAAGGACGGACTGGAAGGATGGACGGAAGGACGGACTGGAAGGATGGACGGAAGGACGGACTGGAAGGATGGACGGAAGGACGGACGGACTGGAAGGATGGACGGAAGGACGGACGGACTGGAAGGATGGACGGAAGGACGGACTGGGAGGATGGACGGAAGGACGGACTGGAAGGATGGACGGAAGGACGGACTGGAAGGATGGACGGAAGGACGGACTGGAAGGATGGACGGAAGGACGGACTGGAAGGATGGACGGAAGAACGGACTGGAAGGATGGACGGAAGGACGGACTGGAAGGAAGGACGGAAGGACGGACTGGAAGGATGGACGGAAGGACGGACTGGAAGGATGGACGGAAGGACGGACGGACTGGAAGGATGGACGGAAGGACGGACTGGAAGGATGGACGGAAGGACGGACTGGAAGGAAGGACGGAAGGACGGACTGGAAGGATGACGGACTGGAAGGATGGACGGACGGACTGGAAGGATGGATGGAAGGACGGACGGACTGGAAGGATGGACGGAAGGACGCACGGACTGGAAGGATGGACGGAAGGACGGACGGACTGGAAGGATGGACGGAAGGACGGACGGACTGGAAGGATGGACGGAAGGACGGACGGACTGGAAGGATGGACGGAAGGACGGACGGACTGGAAGGATGGACGGAAGGACGGACGGACTGGAAGGATGGACGGAAGGACGGACGGACTGGAAGGATGGACGGAAGGACGGACGGACTGGAAGGATGGACGGAAGGACGGACGGACTGGAAGGATGGACGGAAGGACGGACGGACTGGAAGGATGGACGGAAGGACGGACGGACTGGAAGGATGGAAGGACGGACGGACTGGAAGGATGGACGGAAGGACGGACTGGAAGGATGGACGGAAGGACGGACTGGAAGGATGGACGGAAGGACGGACTGGAAGGATGGACGGAAGGACGGACTGGAAGGATGGACGGAAGGACGGACTGGAAGGATGGACGGAAGGACGGACTGGAAGGATGGACGGAAGGACGGACTGGAAGGATGGACGGAAGGACGGACTGGAAGGATGGACGGAAGGACGGACTGGAAGGATGGACGGAAGGACGGACTGGAAGGATGGACGGAAGGACGGACTGGAAGGATGGACGGAAGGACGGACTGGAAGGATGGACGGAAGGACGGACGGACTGGAAGGATGGACGGAAGGACGGACGGACTGGAAGGATGGACGGAAGGACGGACTGGGAGGATGGACGGAAGGACGGACTGGAAGGATGGACGGAAGGACGGACTGGAAGGATGGACGGAAGGACGGACTGGAAGGATGGACGGAAGGACGGACTGGAAGGATGGACGGAAGGACGGACTGGAAGGATGGACGGAAGAACGGACTGGAAGGATGGACGGAAGGACGGACTGGAAGGAAGGACGGAAGGACGGACTGGAAGGATGGAAGGATGGACGGAAGGACGGACTGGAAGGACGGACGGACTGGAAGGATGGACGGAAGGACGGACTGGAAGGATGGACGGAAGGACGGACTGGAAGGATGGACGGAAGGACGGACGGACTGGAAGGATGGACGGAAGGACGGACGGACTGGAAGGATGGACGGAAGGACGGACGGACTGGAAGGATGGACGGAAGGACGGACGGACTGGAAGGATGGACGGAAGGACGGACGGACTGGAAGGATGGACGGAAGGACGGACTGGAAGGATGGACGGAAGGACGGACTGGAAGGAAAGTTGGAAGGACGGACTGGAAGGATGGACGGACTGGAAGGATGGACGGATGGACTGGAAGGATGGACGGAAGGACGGACTGACTGGAAGGATGGACGGAAGGACGCACGGACTGGAAGGATGGACGGAAGGACGGACGGACTGGAAGGATGGACGGAAGGACGGACGGACTGGAAGGATAGACGGAAGGACGGACGGACTGGAAGGATGGACGGAAGGACGGACGGACTGGAAGGATGGACGGAAGGACGGACGGACTGGAAGGATGGACGGAAGGACGGACGGACTGGAAGGATGGAAGGACGGACGGACTGGAAGGATGGACGGAAGGACGGACGGACTGGAAGGATGGACGGAAGGACGGACGGACTGGAAGGATGGAAGGACGGACGGACTGGAAGGATGGACGGAAGGACGGACTGGAAGGATGGACGGAAGGACGGACTGGAAGGATGGACGGAAGGACGGACTGGAAGGATGGACGGAAGGACGGACTGGAAGGATGGACGGAAGGACGGACTGGAAGGATGGACGGAAGGACGGACTGGAAGGATGGACGGAAGGACGGACTGGAAGGATGGACGGAAGGACGGACTGGAAGGATGGACGGAAGGACGGACTGGAAGGATGGACGGAAGGACGGACTGGAAGGATGGACGGAAGGACGGACTGGAAGGATGGACGGAAGGACGGACTGGAAGGATGGACGGAAGGACGGACTGGAAGGATGGACGGAAGGACGGACTGGAAGGATGGACGGAAGGACGGACTGGAAGGAAGGACGGAAGGACGGACTGGAAGGATGGACGGAAGGACGGACTGGAAGGATGGACGGAAGGACGGACTGGAAGGATGGACGGAAGGACGGACGGACTGGAAGGACGGACGGAAGGACGGACTGGAAGGACGGACTGGAAGGACGGACGGAAGGACGGACTGGAAGGACGGACGGAAGGACGGACTGGAAGGACGGACGGAAGGACGGACTGGAAGGACGGACGGAAGGACGGACTGGAAGGACGGACGGAAGGACGGACTGGAAGGAAGGACGGAAGGACGGACTGGAAGGACGGACGGAAGGACGGACTGGAAGGACGGACTGGAAGGACGGACGGAAGGACGGACTGGAAGGATGGACGGAAGGACGGACGGACTGGAAGGATGGACGGAAGGACGGACGGACTGGAAGGATGGACGGAAGGATGGACGGAAGGATGGACGGAAGGATGGACGGAAGGACGGAACGAAGGAAGGAAGGATGGACGGAAGGACAGACGGAAGGACAGACTCTAACGCTAACTCTAACGCTAACTCTAACGCTAACTCTAACGCTAACGCTAACGCTAACGCTAACGCTAACTCTAACTCTAACGCTAACTCTAACGCTAACTCTAACTCTAACTCTAACTCTAACGCTAACTCTAACGCTAACTCTAACGCTAACTCTAACGCTAACTCTAACGCTAACTCTAACGCTAACTCTAACGCTAACTCTAACGCTAACTCTAATGCTAACTCTAATGCTAACTTCTAGTTCGAATTCTTCTGTGGATTCTTTAAATTCTTTTCATTTAAAACAATCTGCTGCATTCTTCAACGCATTTCTTAAAGCTTCCACACCTTTTTCACCAATCTTCAAATTTCACCAATTTCAGGTAGACTGCCGGCCAAGGCTAACAAGCTTAGGCTTGTAATCATAATGGTCCTCCTATGTTGATGTACATAATATGCCTGGCCTGCTTTTTGAAGTTAAATCTAAATTACTCAAGGTTCCTTATGTGCATTTACAACATGCACCTTTTTGGTTCTTTTTACAACTTGTTACATACTTTCTAATACTGAATACCCTCTCTTGTATTTATTTCTCCTTTTTGTTCACAGATCCTCCATGTACACAAACTGCCTGACCTTTTAAGTGTTACAAAGGCTAAGCAAAAATTGGCTGCAACACATTCTAATTGACATACAAAGGTAAGAAAGCAGCAAATTATATAATGCTTCAGAAACAAGATTGTGCATTCTTTAGAAGTGGACCTCCTCCCTGTGTATTCCTGCTGTGTATTCAAAACAGCTTGTAGATGACATATTTGACATGAACATTTTCCAATATTGTTCCCCAGTATGTGAGGTTTTAAAGACCATGAAACATTAACCCTATCACCTTACCCAATACTACAAAATACTACTTGTATGCAGTACTCTTATTACACTAGCCTATAAGAACTGGGTAGTATTGTGTACTGTACCCCAAATAAATGCCTAGGGCGTTAGGGTAAAAAAATACTTTACATTTGTTGCCTTAATCTATTTTCATGAAACTCGTCGTAACTTCAATGCATCTCAGGTGGCAGCTGTGTCGTGTCCTATGAATCATTTCACAAAACACAAAAGTACAACTTGTAATAGGTGTATTTTTAGTACAATACGATGACTTATATGTATTTTTTAAGAGTCGTCGAAAGTTTTCCGAAACGTATTAGTGGCGGATGTTGGACTTATTTCAAGTTTTAACTCCATTAATCAAGGTTTCAATTCGCATCGGAGGGTGGGTGTACAAGTACCTTGCACATTTTTTCGGGATTCAAAATGGATGACGGTAAACATGTCACAAGCAAGACTGGCAATATCTGTCAGCCACCGGCACACAGCAAGCAGGTTTTTCAGTCCCTACCTGATTTTGTCGATTTTCCCCAGAATATTCTTCTGGGATTTTTCTCCCACCTCTAAAACTGTAATTTCTTTTGTCTTCTCTACAGGTTTATATTTTGGGCAGCTCAATAAAGATGCGTCTAAGACGGGAGGTGAATTGTTACTTGCCAATTTGTATGCAGTCAAGTGCTTCTTTGCATTGTTTTTGACTGGCATTTGAGGTAACAGAAAATGATTTAAATATGTAATGCAGAGAAAATTAAGTACACGTTTTATTTAAAGGTTGGGTACACCATTTGTAATTGCTTGAATTATCATGAATGGGTGGATTTGGGGGGTTGTATTTTATAGTAAATATCATTTAAATGACCTGTCCGAAGTTTTACTATCATGGATGCCTAGAAAAGCACGAAAAACAGCGTTTGTTTTCAACCGGCGTCGAGCAGTTATTCTTATGTTGTTATGGTTTTTTCGCGCTCGCCGTCTGGCGATCGCGAGTTTTGTTTTATAAAATTCAATTTTTCGGAATAATATCAGAATATCTAGGGCAATCATTTTGCTGGACGCCTAAAATCATTATTTACTTTCAAATAAGTAAGATATTTCTTAATAATACGGTAGTAAATATTTTTGATATCTGCAAATGGTGTATCCTGCCTTTAACTCGCAATATTTATAATGATTATATCAGTTGTGTGTTTCTTATTCATGATGTTATTTGTAACAGGTCGGTTTGGGTGTGAAAACGTTTCTTGCTTCTGGAGCTGTAGGAGTGCTCAGGACCAGATGCCTAGAGGTAATTCAGTGTAAGACTATTAACCAGTTCGCGCCGGATGACTCTAACTCTAACGCTAACTCTAACGCTAACTCTAACGCTAACGCTAACTCTAACTCTAACGCTAACGCTAACGCGATGGACTGGATGGACTGGATGGACTGGATGGACTGGATGGACTGGATGGACTGGATGGACTGGATGGACTGGATGGACTGGATGGACTGGATGGACTGGATGGACTGGATGGAATGGACTGGATGGAATGGACTGGATGGACTGGATGGACTGGATGGACTGGATGGACTGGATGGACTGGATGGACTGGATGGACTGGATGGACTGGATGGACTGGATGGACTGGATGGACTGGATGGACTGGATGGACTGGATGGACTGGATGGACTGGATGGACTGGATGGACTGGATGGACTGGATGGACTGGATGGACTGGATGGACTGGATGGACTGGATGGACTGGATGGACTGGATGGACTGGATGGACTGGATGGACTGGATGGGCTGGATGGGCTGGATGGGCTGGATGGGCTGGATGGGCTGGATGGGCTGGATGGACTGGATGGACTGGATGGGCTGGATGGGCTGGATGGGCTGGATGGGCTGGATGGGCTGGATGGGCTGGATGGGCTGGATGGGCTGGATGGGCTAGATGGGCTGGATGGGCTAGATGGGCTGGATGGGCTGGATGGGCTAGATGGACTGGATGGACTGGATGGACTGGATGGACTGGATGGACTGGATGGACTGGATGGACTGGATGGACTGGATGGACTGGATGGACTGGACTGGATGGACTGGACTGGATGGACTGGACTGGATGGACTGGATGGAATGGACTGGATGGACTGGATGGAATGGACTGGATGGACTGGATGGACTTGATGGAATGGACTGGATGGACTGGATGGACTGGATGGACTGGATGGACTGGATGGACTGGATGGACTGGATGGACTGGATGGACTGGATGGACTGGATGGACTGGATGGACTGGATGGACTGGATGGACTGGATGGACTGGATGGACTGGATGGGACTGGATGGACTGGATGGACTGGATGGACTGGATGGACTGGATGGACTGGATGGACTGGATGGACTGGATGGACTGGATGGACGGAAGGACGGACGGAAGGACGGACGGAAGGACGGACGGAAGGACGGACGGAAGGACGGACGGAAGGACGGAAGGACGACTGGAAGGACGGACGGAAGGACGGACGGAAGGACGGACGGAAGGACGGACTGGAAGGACGGACGGAAGGACGGACTGGAAGGATGGACGGAAGGACGGACTGGAAGGATGGACGGAAGGACGGACTGGAAGGATGGACGGAAGGACGGACTGGAAGGATGGACGGAAGGACGGACTGGAAGGAAGGACGGACTGGAAGGATGGACGGAAGGACGGACTGGAAGGATGGACGGAAGGACGGACTGGAAGGATGGACGGAAGGACGGACGGACTGGAAGGATGGACGGAAGGACGGACGGACTGGAAGGATGGACGGAAGGACGGACGGACTGGAAGGATGGACGGAAGGAAGGACGGAAGGACGGACTGGAAGGATGGACGGAAGGACGGACTGGAAGGATGGACGGAAGGACGGACTGGAAGGATGGACGGAAGGACGGACTGGAAGGATGGACGGAAGGACGGACTGGAAGGATGGACGGAATGACGGACTGGAAGGATGGACGGAAGGACGGACTGGAAGGATGGACGGAAGGACGGACGGACTGGAAGGATGGACGGAAGGACGGACGGACTGGAAGGATGGACGGAAGGACGGACTGGAAGGATGGACGGAAGGACGGACTGGAAGGATGGACGGAAGGACGGACTGGAAGGATGGACGGAAGGACGGACTGGAAGGATGGACGGAAGGACGGACTGGAAGGAAGGACGGAAGGACGGACTGGAAGGATGGACGGAAGGACGGACTGGAAGGATGGACGGAAGGACGGACTGGAAGGATGGACGGAAGGACGGACTGGAAGGATGGACGGAAGGACGGACTGGAAGGATGGACGGAAGGACGGACTGGAAGGATGGACGGAAGGACGGACTGGAAGGATGGACGGAAGGACGGACGGACTGGAAGGATGGACGGAAGGACGGACGGACTGGAAGGATGGACGGAAGGACGGACGGACTGGAAGGATGGACGGAAGGACGGACTGGAAGGATGGACGGAAGGACGGACTGGAAGGAAGGACGGAAGGACGGACTGGAAGGATGGACGGAAGGACGGACTGGAAGGATGGACGGAAGGACGGACTGGAAGGATGGACGGAAGGACGGACTGGAAGGACGGACTGGAAGGACGGACTGGAAGGATGGACGGAAGGACGGACTGGAAGGATGGACGGAAGGACGGACGGACTGGAAGGATGGACGGAAGGATGGACGGAAGGACGGACTGGAAGGATGGACGGAAGGACGGACTGGAAGGATGGACGGAAGGACGGACTGGAAGGATGGACGGAAGGACGGACTGGAAGGATGGACGGAAGGACGGACTGGAAGGATGGACGGAAGGACGGACTGGAAGGATGGACGGAAGGACGGACTGGAAGGAAGGAAGGACGGAAGGACGGACTGGAAGGATGGACGGAAGGACGGACTGGAAGGATGGACGGAAGGACGGACTGGAAGGATGGACTTAAGGACGGACTGGAAGGACGGACGGAAGGACGGACTGGAAGGAAGGACGGACGGAAGGACGGACTGGAAGGATGGACGGAAGGACGGACTGGAAGGATGGACGGAAGGACGGACTGGAAGGAAAGACGGAAGGACGGACTGGAAGGATGGACGGAAGGACGGACTGGAAGGATGGACGGAAGGACGGACTGGAAGGATGGACGGAAGGACGGACTGGAAGGATGGACGGAAGGACGGACTGGAAGGATGGACGGAAGGACGGACTGGAAGGATGGACGGAAGGACGGACTGGAAGGATGGACGGAAGGACGGACTGGAAGGATGGACGGAAGGACGGACTGGAAGGATGGACGGAAGGACGGACTGGAAGGAAGGACGGAAGGACGGACTGGAAGGATGGACGGAAGGACGGACTGGAAGGATGGACGGAAGGACGGACTGGAAGGATGGACGGAAGGACGGACTGGAAGGATGGACGGAAGGACGGACGGACTGGAAGGACGGACGGAAGGACGGACTGGAAGGACGGACTGGAAGGACGGACGGAAGGACGGACTGGAAGGACGGACGGAAGGACGGACTGGAAGGACGGACGGAAGGACGGACTGGAAGGACGGACGGAAGGACGGACTGGAAGGACGGACGGAAGGACGGACTGGAAGGACGGACGGAAGGACGGACTGGAAGGAAGGACGGAAGGACGGACTGGAAGGACGGACGGAAGGACGGACTGGAAGGACGGACTGGAAGGACGGACGGAAGGACGGACTGGAAGGATGGACGGAAGGACGGACGGACTGGAAGGATGGACGGAAGGACGGACGGACTGGAAGGATGGACGGAAGGATGGACGGAAGGATGGACGGAAGGATGGACGGAAGGATGGACGGAAGGACGGAACGAAGGAAGGAAGGATGGACGGAAGGACAGACGGAAGGACAGACTCTAACGCTAACTCTAACGCTAACTCTAACGCTAACTCTAACGCTAACGCTAACGCTAATGCTAACGCTAACGCTAACTCTAACTCTAACGCTAACTCTAACGCTAACTCTAACTCTAACTCTAACTCTAACGCTAACTCTAACGCTAACTCTAACGCTAACTCTAACGCTAACTCTAACGCTAACTCTAACGCTAACTCTAACGCTAACTCTAATGCTAACTTCTAGTTCGAATTCTTCTGTGGATTCTTTAAATTCTTTTCATTTAAAACAATCTGCTGCATTCTTCGACGCATTTCTTAAAGCTTCCACACCTTTTTCACCAATCTTCAAATTTCACCAATTTCAGGTAGACTGCCGGCCAAGGCTAACAAGCTTAGGCTTGTAATCATAATGGTCCTCCTATGTTGATGTACATAATATGCCTGGCCTGCTTTTTGAAGTTAAATCTAAATTACTCAAGGTTCCTTATGTGCATTTACAACATGCACCTTTTTGGTTCTTTTTACAACTTGTTACATACTTTCTAATACTGAATACCCTCTCTTGTATTTATTTCTCCTTTTTGTTCACAGATCCTCCATGTACACAAACTGCCTGACCTTTTAAGTGTTACAAAGGCTAAGCAAAAATTGGCTGCAACACATTCTAATTGACATACAAAGGTAAGAAAGCAGCAAATTATATAATGCTTCAGAAACAAGATTGTGCATTCTTTAGAAGTGGACCTCCTCCCTGTGTATTCCTGCTGTGTATTCAAAACAGCTTGTAGATGACATATTTGACATGAACATTTTCCAATATTGTTCCCCAGTATGTGAGGTTTTAAAGACCATGAAACATTAACCCTATCACCTTACCCAATACTACAAAATACTACTTGTATGCAGTACTCTTATTACACTAGCCTATAAGAACTGGGTAGTATTGTGTACTGTACCCCAAATAAATGCCTAGGGCGTTAGGGTAAAAAAATACTTTACATTTGTTGCCTTAATCTATTTTCATGAAACTCGTCGTAACTTCAATGCATCTCAGGTGGCAGCTGTGTCGTGTCCTATGAATCATTTCACAAAACACAAAAGTACAACTTGTAATAGGTGTATTTTTAGTACAATACGATGACTTATATGTATTTTTTAAGAGTCGTCGAAAGTTTTCCGAAACGTATTAGTGGCGGATGTTGGACTTATTTCAAGTTTTAACTCCATTAATCAAGGTTTCAATTCGCATCGGAGGGTGGGTGTACAAGTACCTTGCACATTTTTTCGGGATTCAAAATGGATGACGGTAAACATGTCACAAGCAAGACTGGCAATATCTGTCAGCCACCGGCACACAGCAAGCAGGTTTT
>JBAIAA010001839.1:0-12906 GCA_037893245.1 Crossaster papposus | reverse complement strand
CCCCTGGATACACCATTGGTAATTGCTTGAATTATCAGGAATGGGTGGATGCAAAGGTAGGATACTCCATTGGTAATTGCTTGAATTATCAGGAATGGGTGGATGTGAAGGTAGGATACACCATTGGTAATTGCTTGAATTATCAGGAATGGGTGGATGTAAAGGTAGGATACACCATTGGTAATTGCTTGAATTGGATGTGAAGGTAGGATACACCATTGGTAATTGCTTGAATTATCAGGAATGGGTGGATGTGAAGGTAGGATACACCATTGGTAATTGCTTGAATTATCAGGAATTGGTGGATGTGAAGGTAGCATACACCGTTGGTAATAACCCATTTGCGCGTGACCCCGAGTTAAATTTAAATAATATCTGGTACACTGACTTGTTCACACAGTCGTGAACCACATAACGACCGAGGATCGATATTGTGTTTTCCTTTCTTCCTTTACTTTACCCAATCCCCATTGCTTTGCGCTTGCACTGTCGATCGAGGACAGAATTCGGACAAGCAAACCGTCGATCGAGGATCCTTTGTTCCCTTTGTTCTCTTTTGTGTTTCGATCCTCGATCGTAATGCAAGACAAGAACACACAGCTTGGCACAGTTTAACTTTAAATTCTCCAGACCAAGGACACTGTTGCTATATCACGTGATTCGGGGCAAGCTTTTGCATAGTTACGTAAGAGACGCTCAGCACCAATACATTGTTTACAATGGGTGAGAATGGCAAAAAGACACCAGACCATTCCAGAGCTGGGGGTTGCTAACGTATGAGGCGTAAGGCTTGCCTCGAATCGCGTGATATAGCAACAGCGTCTTTGGTCTGGAGAATTTAAAGTTAAACTGTGCCAAGCTGTGTGAGCAAGTCAGTGTACCAGATGTTATTCAAATTTAACTCGTGGTCACGCGCAAATGGCTTATTGCTTGAATTATGAATGGGTGGATGTCAAGGTAGGATACACCATTGGTAATTGCTTGAATTATCAGGAATGGGTGGATGTGAAAGTGCCATGATTGCACACGATGCTTGAGACTGTTATTCACTGACAGTCGACTAATGTATTCGATAATTATTTATTAGTTTTGTTGTTTCATGTTCAAAAAAAAATATCTCTAGTGTTGATCAGATGTTGCCCCCATGTTTTTCCTGAGCTATTGATTCCAACAGAGATCTCTCCATGGACGGGTCGTTTCTACTCCTTACTGGACCCGTCCTACGCCAAGAATAACATCCCCATCATTGCGTCCGTCTCTGAGCACCAGCCCACTACGTGGAGCTCGTTCTACTTTGATCTGCAGATGCACGTCTTCATGTTCCCAGGTTGGTGCACGTACCACAATGACCTCGTAATGACCTCGTAATGACCTCGTAATGACCTCGTAATGACCTCGCAATGACCTCGTAATGACCTCGCAATGACCTCGTAATGACCTCGTAATGAGGGTTCTAGCTGGGACCTTTTTAGTGCTGGGTAAATTATCAAAGCGTTGCAGCGAGCAGCGAGCCGAGCTCACGGCCGGGAGGGCCAGTTCATTTTTGCATGTTTCTGTAAAAGTCTAGCTAAGTTATAAAAAAAATTACTACATGAACCTGATTAACGTGACATTGTATCTCCTCTTTTTCTTTTGTGCCCAAAATTTGATTAAAAATAATAATAAATTTGAACAGCCAATTTGAACCCAAGTGCCAGGTGGAAATGTGCAGTGCCGGGCGGTAGCGCCCGGCGCCGCCCACCGTGGCTAGAACCCTGCTCGTAATGACCGCGTAATGACCGCGTAATGACCTCGACCAGTCTGACCCTGTATATCGGTAATAATACAAACCAATATTTATTTGTTGTGTTTTAGTTGGCATGTATTACTGCTTTTCCAAGCTGACCGATTCTAATATCTTCATCATCCTGTATGGAATCACCAGTCTGTACTTCTCGGTAAGAACCTCCATTCCCCAATCTCAAATGTGACCTGTTCCAACGAAACCCAGACAAAGTCGCACAATGTGTTTTATTTACAATGAACTCGTGAAGTCATTTCGGGGTGAATTTTACCATGTTGAGGTATTGAGTTATTCTGAATCACGAACTATTCATCTACAATGTCCCCAAATTTAAACATGATTCGTCTCCCAGAAGTTTTTTTGGTCGATATTTTTTTTTTTTTTGTAAAACAATTGTGTATAGAAATAGTACAGTTTTCTGAACTTCAAAGCTGTTTATCTCATAATAAGGTTGTCAGGGTTTTATCACTAAATCCTTTCACCAGGGGAGATAGGGTTGGGGTACATGTAAATGATACATCATTTTAAGGCTGAGAACCTAGAGAATTTGAAAAAAGCAAAATCATCAACGTTGTCAAAAAAATTGTCAACGTTGTCCGGGTTTCGTTAAAGCAGGTCACAAATGCTGTGCATTTCTCTCTATTCTTGTGCTGTTACCAAACGGAATGTTTTATTGGCAAGCTCACACGCTGTATCTCAGGACCTTTACTTCAACTGTAGGCATGTAATTAGATTTGGGATATTAGGATTGGTGGATTTTGGGATATCTTGTGTATGGGCAGATCTGGCTAAAAAGGGTTCAGTTAAAATGTGGTGACAATGTACACCAAGTGTGACATTTGTAGCGTTTCTATTTTTGTTATGCACTTGACCAGTTCGCGCTGGGATTAATTTGACATCGCCAAGCCGAGGCGCGGGATTGATTTGTAACGAAACTCGATCCGAGCGGGTTCAGGCCGATAGTACCGGGAAGCACACCCACGCATTTCTGGCCTTGCTCGCTGCTGACAGACATTTCCGGCCTTGCTCGTGGCGTGTGTTTATGCATCATCCGTTTTGAATCTGGGGAAACTGCGTTTATATACGTCATCCAGCGCGAACTGGTTAAAGGGGCATTACGGCTTGAAATCCCCCTAAATTTGATGTTTTGGATCTGTTTGAAGCAGAAAGGAAACAATCTAATATCTTACTGTTCCTAAAAAACAGACCCCCAAAACACTCGGACATGACAGGGTACTTTCGCATACATTTTTTCTGTCGTTTTCATTTAGCATTAACCCTTTGCACTCGGCCCTGCGCTACATCTGACTTATAAGTCCCTTAACCCTCCTATATATAGTGCAGTTACCATAGAGCTGTCATACCTTTCAAAACCTTTCAAGTTTCCTGGACTAAAGGGTTTTGAAAGGTGAGAAAGCTCTCTGACAAAAGGAACCTATGAAAGATTTCAAAAGGTAAAACAACTCTCTGAACAAACTTTTGTGAAAAAAAAAATACCTTTCAAAAGGTTTTAAAAGGTGTAGTAGTGCAGTAGCAACAAATTATGGAGCGTTTTGAAAGGTTCATACTTATTGATAGCCATTTTGCCCATTAAGCAGATTTTGAAAGGTTTTGAAAGGTAAAACCATAAGAGGGTTAAAAGCTCTAAATATTCCCCCAAAATATAGCCCAATTTGTAAGCTTTCCAATGATACATAATTATATGGGATTTGTACACTGTACTTTTGTAAATGATATTTGTATACAAACTAGCAACACGTACAAAATCTTCGAAAACAGGCCTGAGTTTAAAGGGTTAAGTCGTGTTTTACCATAACGACCGAGGATACTCCATTGTGTTTCCTGTACTGTAACCTAACCCCATAGACTTAGCGTACACTATAATACCCAAGGACAAATTCAACAAAAGGATCTATTGTTCGCCTATTGTGCTTCTGTCCTCGGGGGTTATGTAGTACATAAATTCAATGGTAACAAAAATAGTAGGGTGGTGGAAAGTTTAGCAGGGCAGCATACAATTTTGTCAGGGCCGCTCGCCCTGCTAAAAAAAAAACCTGTGAAAAACACTGGAGGCCTTAGTATCCCTTTAATAATAGTTGTATCAACCAACACTTTTTGCCATTCAGCCTCAATTCTCCAAAATCCTCCAAAAACCACCCGGAGGATTTTGGAGGATTTGGGACAGTTGAGGTTATTCCTAACATTCTTTAACCAGTTCGCGCCGGATGACGTATATGAATGCAAAGTTTTCCTCAGATTCAAAACGGATGACGCATAAACACGCCACGAGCAAGGCCGGAAATGTCTGTCAGCAGCGAGCAAGGCCGGAAATGTCTGTCAGCAGCGAGCAAGGCCGGAAATGCTTCGGTGTGCTTTCCGGCACTATCGGCCTGAACCCGCTTTGGATCGAGTTTCGTTAAAAATAATCCTGCCCCTCGGCTCGGTGATGTTAAAATAATCCCGGCGCGAACTGGTTAATGAGTGCAATGAGGTGCATGAACCATTGATCTTCGTGGTCTTGTGCTTGCATATCTACAGGGTGTGATGGTGCGTTTGATGCTAGTCTTAGCTCCAGTCATGTGTATCTTGTCTGGTATCGGTGTCTCCTCTGTCTTGACTACCTACGTCCGGAACTTGGACATCAACAAACCTGAGAAAAAGTCTAAGAAGGCAGAAGCTACCTCCAACTATCCCATCAAGAATGAGGTCAGTACATGGCAGTTATGTAGTCAGATCATCACAATATGGCAGGTAATCCGGTCCAATACAAGTACTCCATTGTTCAACCAACTACCGGTCGCCTTCAGACTGCGAGTGCTCCAGCGCGCACTGTTTCGGATGTTCCGGGGACTCCCAAGGGAAGGGTATAATGCCCTCTGTCCAATGGTATTTAAGGTTCATAATGTCATTGCCCATGGATGACTGAACAAACGAGACATTTATGAAAGGTACTTAAATCAGCACCGTCACAAGTTGGGATAAGGCCAACTTTGTTACCACGGCTACGATCTTCCGGATTCCGGCTCGTCAAGTGCAAAAGATGCAGGTTGTGCAGAACTCTGCAGCTCGTCTTATTTTTCGCATTAGGAAACATGAATCTGTGTCTCTTCTCCTAAGAGAATTACATTGGCTACCCATTCACTCTCGCATTTCATTCAAAATTTTGTTGTTGGCATACGAATGTTTTTATAATTTTGCGCCACCTTATTTGATAGAGCTGTTAACATTGTACACAGCATCAAGAAATCTTCGTTCTAATAAGACAAAATTGTTTGTTATTCCACCAGTTTCGACCAGGTCATATGGTGAACGCAGCTTCGCTCACACTGCTTCAACCATATGGAACAATCTCCCGGATCATTTGAAAAATATTGATTCCATTGATAAGTTCAAGATTGCTTTAAAGACGCACCTATTTAACATTTAGGTCATGCATTTTTGTTTGAAACCTAGTACATCTTGTATTTGTATTTTGTTGTCTTTTTTTCTTTCTCTACAGCGCATAGGGACATGTTTAATCACTATGTGTTATTAAAAATGGTTAATTATTATTATTATTTATTTTGCTGTGCCATGTTTTCCCACCATGCCTTGCGCGATTTTAACGCTGATGCGTTTAACATTTTGTAATTGTTATTTTGCAGAATCAATCCTTTCAAACATGAAATGTTGACGTCGCGTTAGTTAGCAAGGATTTATATTAAATGTACGTACCGCTGTTGTCCATCTATAACGTTAGAAACGGCTTTTTTGGGGGAAAAAAGAGGCTTCCAAAATCCATATTGTACAGGTAAGGCGCGGACTTGAACCAAAAAAATGATACGTGACGTGCGTTCAGGAACACGCGCGCGCATTACATTCAGGGCGTGCAGTTTACGAAACGCGCGCAGTACGCACTAAATAGCCAGTCAGCGTCGTTTACGCATTCCCCAGCCAGGGGTTAGTGAAGGAACGCGCATGCGCCCATGGAGTCGAGGCTGGGCTAAGGCGGGCAAGTAAGAGACATGAGACGAAGATGCCAGCTATGAATTAACAGGAATGGTGGCACAGCACCTTAAATTTGTCAGGTAAAAAGTGTACCACAAAAAGAAAAGGATCAGACAAAAAGATTCATTGCCCTGGTATTCACTATTCCAATGAGTTCAAACAGCAACAAAATTTGTCCTTAGAAAAACACCTGCCTGAGCTTTGTCACACAAGTATAAACATTTTGTCACAGTGCTAATTTCAGTGCCTTTCATAACTGTCTCGTTTGTTCAGTCATTCATGGCAATGACATAATGAAATCTATGTCATTAAACTGAGGATATTCTACTCTATCCTCAGACATACTTTTTTTTTCCCAAAAATATTAAGTAGTTTTACTTAATATACATTTGAATATGGGTGTACTTTTTTTTGTATAGGATGGTTTTGCCCAATCCAGATGTTCGGGGGTTTTGAAGTTCGAATTGGTTCTGGTTGGTTTTTTCCTAATTTTGTATTGGGTTGGGTTGGGTTGGGTCGGGCAAGATTGGGTCAGTTTGAAGAGTTCAAATCGGTTTTGGTTCGAATGCAGTTTTTATCTTTGTTTGATGTTTCGGGTTGGTTTGGCCTCGTCGACCTCCGTTGAATCATCATTTAATATATTATAAGTGTTGTACCCCCGATATATGATGAAATATGTGAGGCGTTCTGTCAAATTGAGACGGAACTGGGCACAGGGCATAGTGAAGAAAACTGAACAATAATGAATAATGGATTTTTTAATTTTAATTTTTAGATTTATTTATATTTGTAATCTTTGGTATGCCTACTAACTATATTTTGTCAAGAAATAGTATGGAAGTGGTAGAAAAGTAGTGTTGTTAAGGACAAACTGTTCACATTTTTCTATGTCACATATACAAAACTCGAAACTACAAAGGCCTTTTTCTCAATGTTTTACTCTTGCGACATGTTGATAAATGCAAACTTTAACCAGCCACAACTTGTTAATAGAATGTCCGATTGAAGGAGAACCCTAATACCTGAGAACCCTCATTTCAACCACTGCCCAGTTCCGTCTCATTTTGCCAGAACCCCTCACATATATATCACCTGATATATCACCTGACAGGTTGCCTCTGCCGTGGTGCTTCTCATGACCTTGTTCCTGATCACCTACACCTTCCATTGCACCTGGGTCACATCAGAAGCTTACTCCTCTCCCTCGATCGTCCTGTCGGCTCGAGCTGGGGACGGCAGCCGGATTATCTTTGATGATTTCCGCGAGGCTTACTACTGGCTCCGACACAACACCGAGGAGGTAGGCTATCACAGCCTGCAACCCAACTGATGAACGATTTTGCAGGAAGCGATCTCCGTGATCATAGAGAACGGCGTAGCGAGATCATTGGTTTTGTTAGGTGGAGAGTCGGGGGTTTAAGGGTAGGATACACCATTGGAAATTGCTTGAATTATCATTAATGGGTGGATTTTGGGGGATGTATTTTATAGTAAATATCGTTTAAATGACCTGTCCGAAGTTCTACAGTCATTGATGCCGAGAAAAGCACGAAAAATAGCGTTTGTTTTCAACCGGCGTCAAGCAGTTATTCTTATGTTATCGGCGATAGCGAATTTGTCTTTATAAAATTTCATTTTTCAGAAAATTATTACAAGATATCTAGCGCAATAATTTTGCTGGATGCCTAGAATCATTATTTACTTACAAATGAGTAAGATATTTCTTAATAATTCGGTAGTAAATATTTGTGATATCTGCAAATGGTGTATCTTACCTTTAGGACGTGAAAAAGGCTAACTCGTCATCCATGCTGAAGCGTATTTATGTAGACTAGGTTTTTGTGTCACCTAAACAAAGTTTTTGGGAGACACTTACCAACTGGTCCTAAATCTTCGTGTATATGTTAAGGTTTCAGGTTAACCAGTTCGCGCCGGGATTGTTTAAACATTCACCAAGCCGAGGCGCGGGATTATTTTTAACAAAACTCGATCCGAGGCAGGTTCAGGCCGATAGTACCGGGAAGCAAACCCACGCATTGCCAGGTATTGCTTGCTGCCGACTAGTGCTGGGACTCAAAACCGAATATTCGGTTATTCGAATGTGCTTCCACAAACCGGTTTGAAATTTGAAAACCGAATATTCGAAGAAGAAAAAAAAAAAAAAAGGGACTGCTCTCTTTACGATTTCTGGGCAGAAAAGAAAAAAAATTGTTCATTTTGGAATTCTGATTTGAATTGGTTTCGTAGACGATCGCTCAAACGCGGCGAAGTTAATGAGCAAGGCTGGCTGTGCGCCATTGTCATCGATTCAATGGTTACGTAAATAAACACGAGCCACTAGATACAGTCAGCTGGTACGCGGAAAGACGTTCTGTTTGAAGTAGCTGATAGCACGTATTGGAGAACGCAACTTCCATGTCACTTAATCCATTAAAATCACTTATAAAAAAAATATATATATTTTCAAATTCGGTTATTCGGTTTTGAAAACCTCCGATTTGTCCCAGCACTACTGCTGACAGACATTTCCGGCCTTGCTCGTGACGTGTTTATGCGTCATCCGTTTTGAATCTGGGGAAAACTTTGCAAGTATATACGTCCTCCGGCACGAAGTGGTCAAGTTAAACAAACAAAAATATCTAACTTCTACCTGGTTTCATATTTTTGGATAAAACTTTGATGCAGTGACCCTCGGGTGGGAAGACACAATTCTTCATCAGGTTACCGATGTCGAAGGTCATGCAGGGTCATTAGAGAGATTGCTCAAACGCCGGTATTTTTCATTGTCTAGACATCTTGAGGGATTTTATTGTAACTTGGGCCGTTTTCCAAACCCCTTGCTTCAGCTCCTTCTCCGACTCCAGCCTATTGCTAAACTGCACGAACGAAGCCTTAGCGAAGACAAAGCTGGGGTTTAGAATACGGCCTGAGATGCAGTGGAGGAAGTAATTTCATGTCTTCCGCAATGAGTTGAGATTTACTAATGGCTTTGTTTGTATCTTTGGACAGGATGCTAAAGTGATGTCATGGTGGGATTACGGCTATCAGATAACGGCTATGGCTAACAGGACTATCCTAGTGGATAACAACACCTGGAATAACACTCACATATCACGCGTGGGTCAGGTTAGCCAAACCTTATATCTGTCATTGGCTCGCTCCGTGTCTTGTGACTGTTAAACAATGTACATACTTTGTACATGTATGTATAACACGAAGTAGAAAACCATGTGGGTTTTTTTTTAAGTTTTTTTTTTATACTAATATTGCTAAATTCTACCGGTAAAGGGCTGTTTATTGTCTTGGATGGGATTTTTCTTTCAACAAAAACCTCTTAAACTAATATCTAAGTTGGCTCGACTAGTTGTTGGGTATAAATCAGTTTGTTATTTAAACTACAGGGTGTATCAGAAAAAATGATACTCTCGGAAAAATCATCATAAAATTAACATTATAGTTCTGTAAATGTGGGCGTAAACCTTGGTAGAGGGGGTCATACATGCAATTTAAGTGACACACATGACACGCATGCACACGCGTAACTGAACCTTCAAGGAAGCCGATTCAGTTACGTTTGTAAACCCTTTGGTTACGATCCACTCATAAAAGAGATCATTTTGTGCCGAGGGTAGGGGGTGATAGGGTTAATTATTCAAAAAACGCCTTGGCACACTGGTAAAACCCTGTCTAAACTTTTAATTTAATGTGACGAATCCAATTTTAACCCTCGCATTCCCGTGCGCAAAACACTTGAATTCTTCAAAATTCAAAGCTTCCGTGCTCACTGGAGCGTGAAGCGTAAACCAAGATACTGGTATCATTGGAAGCAGAATGACCCCCTCTACCAAGGTTTACGCCCACATTTACAGAACTATAATCTATGTTAATTTTATGATGATTTTTCCGAGAGTATCATTTTTTCTGATACACCCTGTATACACACATATCAATTTGTTTCTTCTTCCCAAAAAAATATAACTCTAGGCCGACTTCCGTCTTTAACAAGAAGATAATGTAATGATTTCCGGATGATATACAAACTAACGCACGTAATGATGAGACAGGATGACCCTTGGACCGACGAGTCGCGAGCTAGGACGAGTCGCGAGCTAGGACGAGTCGCGAGCTAGGACGAGTCGCGAGCTAGGACGAGTCGCGAGCTAGGACGAGTCGCGAGCTAGGACGAGTCGCGAGCTAGGACGAGTCGCGAGCTAGGACGAGTCGCGAGCTAGGACGAGTCGCGAGCTAGGACGAGTCGCGAGCTAGGACGAGTCGCGAGCTAGGACGAGTCGCGAGCTAGGACGAGTCGCGAGCTAGGACGAGTCGCGAGCTAGGACGAGTCGCGAGCTAGGACGAGTCGCGAGCTAGGACGAGTCGCGAGCTAGGACGAGTCGCGAGCTAGGACGAGTCGCGAGCTAGGACGAGTCGCGAGCTAGGACGAGTCGCGAGCTAGGACGAGTCGCGAGCTAGGACGAGTCGCGAGCTAGGACGAGTCGCGAGCTAGGACGAGTCGCGAGCTAGGACGAGTCGCGAGCTAGGACGAGTCGCGAGCTAGGACGAGTCGCGAGCTAGGACGAGTCGCGAGCTAGGACGAGTCGCGAGCTAGGACGAGTCGCGAGCTAGGACGAGTCGCGAGCTAGGACGAGTCGCGAGCTAGGACGAGTCGCGAGCTAGGACGAGTCGCGAGCTAGGACGAGTCGCGAGCTAGGACGAGTCGCGAGCTAGGACGAGTCGCGAGCTAGGACGAGTCGCGAGCTAGGACGAGTCGCGAGCTAGGACGAGTCGCGAGCTAGGACGAGTTGCGAGCTAGGACGAGTCGCGAGCTAGGACGAGTCGCGAGCTAGGACGAGTCGCGAGCTAGGACGAGTCGCGAGCTAGGACGAGTCGCGAGCTAGGACGAGTCGCGAGCTAGGACGAGTCGCGAGCTAGGACGAGTCGCGAGCTAGGACGAGTCGCGAGCTAGGACGAGTCGCGAGCTAGGACGAGTCGCGAGCTAGGACGAGTCGCGAGCTAGGACGAGTCGCGAGCTAGGACGAGTCGCGAGCTAGGACGAGTCGCGAGCTAGGACGAGTCGCGAGCTAGGACGAGTCGCGAGCTAGGACGAGTCGCGAGCTAGGACGAGTCGCGAGCTAGGACGAGTCGCGAGCTAGGACGAGTCGCGAGCTAGGACGAGTCGCGAGCTAGGACGAGTCGCGAGCTAGGACGAGTCGCGAGCTAGGACGAGTCGCGAGCTAGGACGAGTCGCGAGCTAGGACGAGTCGCGAGCTAGGACGAGTCGCGAGCTAGGACGAGTCGCGAGCTAGGACGAGTCGCGAGCTAGGACGAGTCGCGAGCTAGGACGAGTCGCGAGCTAGGACGAGTCGCGAGCTAGGACGAGTCGCGAGCTAGGACGAGTCGCGAGCTAGGACGAGTCGCGAGCTAGGACGAGTCGCGAGCTAGGACGAGTCGCGAGCTAGGACGAGTCGCGAGCTAGGACGAGTCGCGAGCTAGGACGAGTCGCGAGCTAGGACGAGTCGCGAGCTAGGACGAGTCGCGAGCTAGGACGAGTCGCGAGCTAGGACGAGTCGCGAGCTAGGACGAGTCGCGAGCTAGGACGAGTCGCGAGCTAGGACGAGTCGCGAGCTAGGACGAGTCGCGAGCTAGGACGAGTCGCGAGCTAGGACGAGTCGCGAGCTAGGACGAGTCGCGAGCTAGGACGAGTCGCGAGCTAGGACGAGTCGCGAGCTAGGACGAGTCGCGAGCTAGGACGAGTCGCGAGCTAGGACGAGTCGCGAGCTAGGACGAGTCGCGAGCTAGGACGAGTCGCGAGCTAGGACGAGTCGCGAGCTAGGACGAGTCGCGAGCTAGGACGAGTCGCGAGCTAGGACGAGTCGCGAGCTAGGACGAGTCGCGAGCTAGGACGAGTCGCGAGCTAGGACGAGTCGCGAGCTAGGACGAGTCGCGAGCTAGGACGAGTCGCGAGCTAGGACGAGTCGCGAGCTAGGACGAGTCGCGAGCTAGGACGAGTCGCGAGCTAGGACGAGTCGCGAGCTAGGACGAGTCGCGAGCTAGGACGAGTCGCGAGCTAGGACGAGTCGCGAGCTAGGACGAGTCGCGAGCTAGGACGAGTCGCGAGCTAGGACGAGTCGCGAGCTAGGACGAGTCGCGAGCTAGGACGAGTCGCGAGCTAGGACGAGTCGCGAGCTAGGACGAGTCGCGAGCTAGGACGAGTCGCGAGCTAGGACGAGTCGCGAGCTAGGACGAGTCGCGAGCTAGGACGAGTCGCGAGCTAGGACGAGTCGCGAGCTAGGACGAGTCGCGAGCTAGGACGAGTCGCGAGCTAGGACGAGTCGCGAGCTAGGACGAGTCGCGAGCTAGGACGAGTCGCGAGCTAGGACGAGTCGCGAGCTAGGACGAGTCGCGAGCTAGGACGAGTCGCGAGCTAGGACGAGTCGCGAGCTAGGACGAGTCGCGAGCTAGGACGAGTCGCGAGCTAGGACGAGTCGCGAGCTAGGACGAGTCGCGAGCTAGGACGAGTCGCGAGCTAGGACGAGTCGCGAGCTAGGACGAGTCGCGAGCTAGGACGAGTCGCGAGCTAGGACGAGTCGCGAGCTAGGACGAGTCGCGAGCTAGGACGAGTCGCGAGCTAGGACGAGTCGCGAGCTAGGACGAGTCGCGAGCTAGGACGAGTCGCGAGCTAGGACGAGTCGCGAGCTAGGACGAGTCGCGAGCTAGGACGAGTCGCGAGCTAGGACGAGTCGCGAGCTAGGACGAGTCGCGAGCTAGGACGAGTCGCGAGCTAGGACGAGTCGCGAGCTAGGACGAGTCGCGAGCTAGGACGAGTCGCGAGCTAGGACGAGTCGCGAGCTAGGACGAGTCGCGAGCTAGGACGAGTCGCGAGCTAGGACGAGTCGCGAGCTAGGACGAGTCGCGAGCTAGGACGAGTCGCGAGCTAGGACGAGTCGCGAGCTAGGACGAGTCGCGAGCTAGGACGAGTCGCGAGCTAGGACGAGTCGCGAGCTAGGACGAGTCGCGAGCTAGGACGAGTCGCGAGCTAGGACGAGTCGCGAGCTAGGACGAGTCGCGAGCTAGGACGAGTTACTCTTCCTATGACGCGTCTTAGCGTTTCGTGAAATCGGCTCAGGAACATTCATTTT
>JBAIAA010001838.1:0-24560 GCA_037893245.1 Crossaster papposus | reverse complement strand
CATGAACTATTTGACGTGCATAAATTTAATGTTCTGTAGAATTATCCCAATATCGCAATGATCACAGTTTTTTCTCTCACAATTCTGGAAGTGTAGAGCCACCTATTAATATTAATAATAATAATAGTATTATTAAATGCATGGTGTAGGCCAAGGCTATCATGGTGAAACTTGGATGTAGACACGTATTTCCAATACTTCAGAACAATTTCATTTTCGCCCACAAATCTCTCTTAAAAAAGTAGTCCTGATGACATTCCTTACAGTGCTCAAATGAAATTTCACTCTCTGAAAAAAAATGGGTATGCCAAATAAATTGAGAATTTTGTGTTTTTAAAATAGCGTCATGTTACAACATTCTTTTCTTGGCATTCAATTTATACCTGTATATTTTCTTTCTTTGTACACTACAGCTAATTGGTTTACCCAAGTCCACTTCTTGCTACTAAGATGTCAGTCTGTACAGCTTATCACGTCTGGACAAGTCATAGGACGAACTGCTCCCATTATGACAGAGGGACAACAGATGACAGCGAATGTCAACACTTATTTTGTTTAACCATCAGTAAATACGGAAGCTTAATTGACCAACTACGTTTTCCAAGATAAGCTATCTCGGTGTTCCACATCCCTATAGATGTGCTGCAAATATATTGCAGAACTCTGCATCTTGGCATTTCATGTTTCAACAATATAAGTACAGATAATAAAACAGTCGCAACAGTCACAAACCTATCTTTGTAACATGGAAATATATTGAACATGTGTTTTATGAAAACTGACAAATCTGGTTAAAATTGTATTGTTAATATTCAAAGCAAATTATACAGATGTTAAAATGACATGGATTTACCCAGTCAGTGTTCTCCACAATCACTGGGTAGCGGCCGCCCTGTGTACATGTTACGCTGTTCTGTCATATTTTTATGCTGTCAAATTTTGCTTTTCAATCATGGTTTTATTTTGCTTTCTTACAAAACAAATATTGTGTTCATATCGCACAAATATCTAGAAACACTCACAATTCAAAGTTAAAGCTGTACAAGGGTGTCCTATTAAAATTTGGCCTGTGAAGAATGCTGTCAAATGTATCTTTGCATAGTATCAACAATTATTATTCTAAAATGACATCGCAAGTTTTGTTTTGGTTTTCAATTCATAAACAGTCGGGGGTTAATTGTTTTTTATTTGGTTTTCCAACATCAGTAAACAATACATAATAAGCATATTGTTACTATGGCAGTAGTTATTACATGTTATATGTAATGTATCAATGTAAAATAAAAGCATTAAGCAAAATTGAATCCATTGTGTGACTTATGTCATTATTTACACATGTGATTGATATTTTTAATTGTGATTTATTTCAAGTTTCTCAAGTTCATAGTTTAAGCCATAGAGCTGTATCTTTATTATACAGCTCTATGGTTTAAGCTCAAAACCACATAATTAATTTTTTCTGTCCACTTGTCCAGCAAGAAATTTACTAAACATTAGGTTGATTCCAAATCTGGACACTGCCTTAAAACCCCACGAACAAACCATGATGTGCCAATTAAATTTTCCTGAAACACACTGACATTTGTTCAATTTTTTCAACATTTTTTTATTTTATTATAAAATGCACTTTTTAGTGTCTGGATATAAAATTAAACCAACAATTTCAAGAATTTCCTTAATCCAAAAAAACTCGTTTTGCCTTTTCCTTGTTCCGGTTTGTGCATAAGGTTATGATGTGGATTTCTTCCCCACCCCCCCCCCCCCCCAAAAAAAAAAATAAATAATAATAATTTAGAAGTTGGAAATTCTTGAAAATACTTGTCCGACATATCCCATAGACTTTGCACTGCATTGCATCGTCTCACACGAATGCCTCATATCTTTTCCAAAAAATAGGCCTATTTAACATTGAAACTTGGCGTATACAGGTAATTCTTGGGTGTTATTATGTTTAACTTGATTTTCCTGATCAAACTGGATCATTTTTGCGACGTTAACTTCGTTTCCTGTGATATTAAATGAGTTTTCTCGGTCGTGCGCTATACAAACGTGTGTACGCCTGCAATGTTTTGAATATCCCAATATGGCCGCTGATGGCTTCACGTGCAGAGCCGCTCGACCTATCCAGTTATAGAGATCAGTGGTCCAGCCCACTGATCTCTATAACTGGATAGGTCGAGCGGCTCTGCACGTGAAGCCATCAGCGGCCATATTGGGATATTAAAGACATTGCAGGCGTACACACGTTTGTATAGCGCACGACCGAGAAAACGAATGTAATATCACAGGAAACGAAGTTAACGTCACAAAAACGATCCAGTTTGATTAGGAAAATTAAGTTAAACATAATAACACCCAAGAATTACATGTATACGCCAAGTTTCAATGTTAAATAGGCCTATTTTTGGGAAAAGATATGAGACATTCGTGTGAGACGATGCAATGCAGTGCAAAGTCTATGGGATATGTCGGACAAGTATTTTCAAGAATTTCCAACTTCTAAATTTGTTTGGGGGGGGGGTTTTGTTGGTTTTTTTGGTTTTGGGGGGGGGGGGAGAATTCCACATCATAACCTTATGCACAAACCATAGGAAAAGGCAAAACGAGTTTTTGGGGATTAAGGAAATTCTTGAAATTTTTTGTTCAATTTTATATCCAGACACTAAAAAGTGCCAGTTTTATGATAAAATAAAAAAATGTTGAAAAAATTGAAAAAATGTCAGTGTGTTTCAGGAAAATTTAATTGGCACATCATGGTTCGTTCGTGGGGTTTTAAGGCAGTGTCCAGATTTAGAATCAACCTAATGTTTAGTAAATTTTTTAGAAAGGGTCCCAAAAATTCTTGCTGGACAAGTGGACAGAAAAAAATAATTATGTGGTTTTGAGCTTAAACCATAGAGCTGTATAATAAAGATACAGCTCTATGGCTTAAACTATGAACTTGAGAAACTTGAAATAAATCACAATTAAAAATATCAATCACATGTGTAAATAATGACATAAGTCACACAATGGATTCAATTTTGCTTAATGCTTTTATTTTACATTGATACATTACATATAACATGTAATAACTACTGCCATAGTAACAATATGCTTATTATGTATTGTTTACTGATGTTAGAAAACCAAATAAAAAACAATTAACCCCCGACTGTTTATGAATTGAAAACCAAAACAAAACTTGCGATGTCATTTTAGAATAATAATTGTTGATACTATGCAAAGATACATTTGACAGTATTCTTCACAGGCCAAATTTTAATAGGACACCCTTGTACGGCTTTAACTTTGAATTGTGAGTGTTTCTAGATATTTGTGCGATATGAACACAATATTTGTTTTGTAAGAAAGCAAAATAAAACCATGATTGAAAAGCACAATTTGACAGCATAAAAATATGACAGAACAGCGTAACATGTACACAGGGCGGCCGCTACCCAGTGATTGTGGAGAACACTGACTGGGTAAATCCCTGTCATCTTAACATCTGTATAATTTGCTTTGAATATTAACAATACAATTTTAACCAGATTTGTCAGTTTTCATAAAACACATGTTCAATATATTTCCATGTTACAAAGATAGGTTTGTGACTGTTGCGACTGTTTTATTATCTGTACTTATATTGTTGAAACATGAAATGCCAAGATGCAGAGTTCTGCAATATATTTGCAGCACATCTATAGGGATGTGGAACACCGAGATAGCTTAGCTTGGAAAACGTAGTTGGTCAATTAAGCTTCCGTATTTACTGATGGTTAAACAAAATAAGTTATGACATTCGCTGTCATCTGTTGTCCCTCTGTCATAATGGGAGCAGTTCGTCCTATGACTTGTCCAGCCGTAATAAGCTGTACAGACTGACATCTTAGTAGCAAGAAGTGGACTTGGGTAAACCAATTAGCTGTAGTGTACAAAGAAAAAAAATATACAGGTATAAATTAAATGCCAAGGAAAGAATGTTGTAACATGACGCTATTTTAAAAACACAAAATTCTCAATTTATTTGGCATACCCATTTCTTCAGAGAGTGAAATTTCATTTGAGCACTGTAAGGAATGTCATCAGGACTACTTTTTGAGAGATTTGTGGGCGAAAATGAAATTGTTCTGAAGTATTGGAAATACGTGTCTACATCCAAGTTTCACCATGATAGCCTTGGCCTACACCATGCATTTAATAATACTATTATTATTATTAATAGGTGGCTCTACACTTCCAGAATTGTGAGAGAAAAAACTGTGATCATTGCAATATTGGGATAATTCTACAGAACATTAAATGTATGCACGTCAAATAGTTCATGACACAATATGTTGTGTACGAATGTGTACACAAATTACCACCATGAACTGTTTGACGTGCAAGTAAACGGGACAGTCTTCATGGAATGGGTACAAAATTGGTCTGAAAATACCTGTATTGTGGAATTCAATCATATTGTAAGGTATCCTAGACCAACTGATTCTATAAATCTACTGTTCTTTCGAAATATCCCAGTTTTTCTTTCAGATAAAATGATGGATAGGACCACAATATGAAAAAATCCCGCTGGAATTCATGTGGAAACAAAAATATCGTTTTCGCCCAACAATGTTCTCCTAAATCTCTCTTAAAACCGTAGTCCTGACATTTTTTACAAAGATAGATACTGATCGCACAGTCTGCGAGTTTATTTAATAAATGTACTTATTTACAAATGATTTTAATGCATTTTTACCCACCATCGCTGCTGCCACTGTCTCACTCTCGACGTGTCTACGCGTCTTTTGCATGCACGAAGGCAATGTTTTGAATATCCCATCATGGCCGCCGGTGACTTCACGGCTCGCTATCCCATCAATGTACGCTCGACCTATCCAGTTATAGAGATCAGTGGTCCAGCCCCACCGCTCCGCTTTTCGAATTTCACACGGCCGCGCCGTGGGCGATAAAGGGCGCCCTCATATAAAATATCGTCACGTGTTGCCCAAAGCTCGTTGCGTTATAACGCATAGCCAGGCCGTTTTCCAAACCCCATTTAGGTTGTAAATTGGAATGCTTTATTTTCTTTCAAAATACCACTTTACTGCCCTTGATCGGATAATTGGCATGGCCAAACATTCATATTCAGAACTCTCTAAGCCATAAACAAGCATAACATCAAAGCTTATTTCTTCATCTTTAATTTTCTGACCAATGACCTTTGGGAGAAATGTCCATCCGAAGATAATCACCCCTAAAAGTAGTGGTGAAGCCCGTCGCCATTTTGAAAGCTGGCAGTCACGTACACGGCCTCCACCCTTCGTTATTTTTTCAACAAACCTTTCAAGTTCATGGTCAACAAAATGACCAAAATAGTTGATAATTTGAATTGCACACAATTAGGCCTAATGGTGATTTGGCCCACGTAGGCAATTTACAAGTCTGCACCGCAAATTGTTCCCGTCCTTGAGTCAGTCACTTTGACGCACGTGTGCGCGTCTATGCCGTCACTCACACAGCTATCAAATTTGACTGACCATTGATGACCAGGGGCCAATTTCATAGAGCTGCTAAGCAAACAAATTTGCTTAGCACAACAATTCTTGCTCATTAAAAACAGGTTACCAGCCAAAATTATACCATTTTTTTCATGCTAAGCAAAAAAACAGCTGATTATCAATCCAAAACAATAAAGACCACGTGAAAATTTGGTCTGTAACCTTGTTTTTGCCAAGGACAAGTTTTCATGCTAAGCAAATTTTTGTGCTTAGCAGCTCTATGAAATTGGCCCTTACCCAGCTCACCATTAGTCTCAAAACAAGTCTTATCCACCTCCGTATTTCACTAGTACACAAGTTCAGAGGTTTAGTGAACCTCTGAAAACTTGTGAGTTCAGGGGCCAATTTCATAGAGCTGCTAACTTGGCACAAAAATTTGCTTAGCACAAAAAAGTCTTGCTTATTAAAAACAGGTTACCAGCCAAAATTCTACGTGTTTTTCATGCTAAGCAAGAAAACAGCGGATTGTTAATCCAAAACAATAAAGATCACGCGAAAATTTGGTCTGTAACCTTAATTGTTTTTGCCAAGGAAAAATTTTCATGCTAAGCAAATTTTTGTGCTTAGCAGCTCTATGAAATTGGCCCTTACCCATCTCACCATTAGTCTCAAAACAAGTCTCATCTCCCTCCGTATTTCACTAGTACACAAGTTCAGAGGTTTAGTGAACCTCTGAAAACTTGAGAGTTCAGGGGCCAATTTCATAGAGCTGCTAACTTGGCACAAAAATTTGCTTAGCACAAAAAAGTCTTGCTTATTAAAAGCAGGTTACCAGCCAAAATTCTACGTGTTTTTCATGCTAAGCAAAAAAATCAGCGGATTGTTAATCCAAAACAATAAAGATCACGCGAAAATTTGGTCTGTAACCTTAATTGTTTTTGCCAAGGACAAATTTTCATGCTAAGCAAATTTTTGTGCTTAGCAGCTCTATGAAATTGTCCCCTGTACGCGTGTCTGTCGGTCGGTTCGGTTCTGTTCTGTACACCTCAAATGTGGGTTCTGTACGCTTTAAAATGTGGGTTCTGTACGCTTTAAAATGTGGGTTCTGTACGCGCTTAGTTCCACTATGGTTTCAAAAACACACCTCGCCTGGCCGCCTTTCAAGAAGTTTGCTCCTGACGAGCGACTGCGAAAGGAGACTACTGCTGCGATCAACAGCACTGTCAATAACAATTTTCGCAAACACACCACCAGGTAAATAACAATTTTCGGTGGTTAGACAACAATAAGACCAGCTTAGCCGGCTATTCAGTTTTTTAATTGGGTTTTGGATAAACATGTCATGTCAGTCGCCCAGGTGTGCAGTGCAGTGGCGATAAGCCTCGGCAAGTGACATAAAGAGACAAACAGGAACGTCTAAAAAATATGAAGTCAGAGAAAATGAAAAATAATTGAAATAAGCTTGAATTTGTTGCATGCGTCTCCAAAACCTTTAGAGAGTTGTGAGTATGTTCTGTGATTTGTTTAACTCGGGTTTTTATCACTGTGGTCTATGGCACTATTATATACCAGTCTGCGATCGTCATTAAACGACTAGTCGATAAAATGGAAGAATCAATTCGCCATCTTGAAAAAAATTATACCATTTTTAAAATAAAAATTAGAAAGCGTTCGCCTCCTTCATTTTGTTTGAAAAACCTGGACGAGATTTTTTTTATTTTTATATCGGCCTATAATAATAGTTTAAAGGTAAGATTATACCATTGGTAGTTGCTTGAATTATCAGGAATGGGTGATTTTGGATGGTTGTATTTTATAGTTAATATCGTTTAACTGATATGTCGGAATTTTTACAATCATGGATGCTGGGAAAAGCAAGAAAAACGATGTTTGTTTACAACCGGCGACGGGCAGTTTGTCTTATGTTGTTCTTTTTTTTCCGCGATCGCCGTGGGGCGATTGTGTTTTTTGTATATAAAATTCAATTTTTCAGGAATTACAAGATACTTAGCGCATTAATTTTCCTGGATACCTACAATCATTATTTACTTTTAAAATAAGTAAGATATTTTTTTAAATAATTCGGAAGTATTTTTTTTTAGATATCTGCAAATGGTGTATCCTACCTTTGAGAAAGAAATGGAATACGTGATTGCTATTGTTAATAGCACACAAGGGCAGCAGTGTGCAGCCCAAAAGAGTATAGACCGAATAACTTTTCTGTCTTTGAATACTACGGGAGTTGACAATGTCTGTTTGGGTCACAATGGGCCCGGGACCTTGGCTCTGTGTGCTCTGCCGTGTCAACTAGGGGCCTCAGTCAAAAGGCTGCGCTTAACTCTACCGACGGACGTGACCCACATTATTTCATGCAAATCTAGACAAACCACTCACATGTGGAAAGTAGATCAAACATATCGACCGATACAATTTTCGTTTCTCCTTTTTTTTACTGGGTGATGTTGAAAGACAGCCCTTGCAAACATCGAAAAACATACCAAACTATACCAAATTTAATACGTACATTATGCATGATGAAATACATGTACCTGAATGTATTAACGCTGTATTAACGCTATCATTACGGCAGTCAACGGTCTGGGGCCAATTTCAGAGAGCTGCCAAGCACACAAAATCGCTTAGCATCAACATTTGTCCTTGGCAAAAACAAGGTTACATACCAAATTTTCACGTTTCACGTCAGTTGTTTTTAATTGATAATCAGCTGGTTTTTTGTTCTTAGCATGAAAAACACGTAGAATTTTGGCTGGTAACCTGTTTTTAATAAGCCAGACTTTGTTTGTGCTAAGCACATTTCACCCGTTCAGGATAATTCAAGCAATTACCAATGGTGTATCCTACCTTTAAAGTCCGTTAAACTTACTTTTTCGTTCTTGAATATAATTATATTGGTTATAAATTCCATGTAATTTTGGAGGGTAAAACTAAAGATGAGTTATAATTTTTGACCAAGAAAATTGTATTTCTATTTGTTGTGAATTTTTGGTTTTCAAACATTAGAGAACGCAAAAAATAACCCAACCCCACAACGGCGTCTATCCGTGTATATATATACGGGTGATAGAAAAAGACAAAAAGTACGTTCACGTCCATGCGACTCTCAGCGGGCGAAACTCGACAACAAAACGGGCCAAGTTTGTTGATCTTCCGAAGGATTTCCCGGCAGAAATAGGCCAAACGATCAAGTCGAACCATTGTCCGGGGCTTGTAAGGCAAGGGCCGGCCGAACAAAAGCCGGGTACAAGCACGAGAACAAGAGGCGAACAACACCCCGAACAACACCTCTCTCCCTCCCTTCCTCTCTATACGCTATGGCCCGCGGGTAGCCCTACTCATGCAACGGGGTTGCCCGTGTGTATATGCGCCTCATCACTCGCAGCTCGGCTTCCCTGCATGCCGTTACTGGATTATACGCCGTTTCCCGACGAGGTCTGAACGTACGCGAGTCTCTTTTTTTCTTCGGTTGACCTTCTGCGAAAAACTAGTTCAAGGATACAGGGGAGGCTTGCGTTTCGGTTTTTGTTCTTTCATTTTTTTTTCGGGGAGAAAATACTAGGTTAAGCTGGGAGGAAAAGAGCCCTTTTCGACCCAGGACAACAATAGCGGGAACGGTGCCCTATTCGCTCGCCGGCCCAGAGCTAACAAAAGTCCCACGGGTGAAGCCTCCCTTTTCTCGCTTCCGAAAAAAAGACCGGGGAATGGATGGTGTCCGCAAATACAGCTCTATGCCAACACGGTGGTTATAAAAACGGATCTCTAGGTTTTTTTTAAATCAAACTGCAAAGTATAAGAAATAGAAAACTGCAGGTATTATTAGAAGTTCTCTAGGCGATCCGATCCGCCGGCATACGGCTAAATTTTCCCGCGCGCGCGCATGCACACGTCCTATATAATATATAACCCAATCCCTAAAACGCTCGCCATTAACATCGAAAACTTCTCTATTGTAGCTCGACAACTTACTTAATATACAACATATTAATTTTGCAAACATAGCCTACACAACTATCCCAAAATATTATGAAATAAGCATACTTGACTTAAAGTGAATAACATTCTCAAGCACTTTGTGAAATCATGGCCGACCATCGTTTGAGAACAAAAAACTCGCCTTTTTATTCCAAGTATTGCCCACATTTTATTAACCAAATCTAGTGAGTCCACTTTAAACTTTGCAACCGGTTAACCATTCGTGAACGTGTGCAAGCCAGCTAGTCTGGTTCCCTGATCTGGCATGTCCACGGCGTCTATCAATTGCTTTGTTTCGCCTTGAGTGTATAGGATCAGGGAGCCAGACTACAAGAACAATATTATTTGCTTAGTTTGTTTTTCTCAGCATCTTTGAACACAACATTTTAAACAGTGTAACAATAGTTCCGATAAACCCTACAATTCTTATTGTGCAAATACGTCTCTCCTTGAACAGTTTTATGTAAGACAACCGTTTCGTGGACAGACTTGTGTCTGCGCGGTGTCGTGTCGGAGATTGTCGTCCGACTTGGACTTTCCGCGATAAATTATCACGAAAACCACGGAATCACAGACTGTTTTTTTCCAATCGTAAGGGATCCTAAAACATAACAAGTGCGACTATACCCAACACGATTTAAAGGTAATTACACCATTAGTAATTGCTTGAATTATCATGAATGAGTGGATTTGGGGGGTTGTATTTTGTTAGTAAATATCGGTTAACTGACCTGTCCGAAGTTTTACAATCACGAATGCTGAGAAAAGCAAGAAAAACGGCGTTCGTTTTTAACGTTGGCCAGTTGTTCTTATGTGTTTTTTTCTCGATCGGTGTCCGGCGTTAGTAAATAAACAAAAAAATTATTCAATTTTTTGGAACAATTATAGGATATCTAGCGCAATCATTTTGCTGGATGCTGACAACATTATTCACTTTTAAATAAGTAAGATATTTCTTAATTGTTTTTCCTTCGATATTTGCAAATGGTGTATCCTACCTTTAAGGGACCCTCTTTTACCCCTGTACCTACACACTTACCTAACACCCCCCCATATTTTTTTAGATAAATATCTTGGAAATAAATCTGAGATTTCAGCGACCCATGCAATGACCAACACAACATGGGGTGGGTCATATGAAGCACGATATGTGGCAGAGAAACCCTCCCCCCCCCCCTTTTGTGTTGACCATTGTGTTCCCGGAATCTCAGGAATTCCTTTTAGGTTTCAAGGGGGGTGGGTTAGGTTACAATAGTGTTGAGTGCGTATAACGTATAGGGATAAGAGGGGGTACCCCTCTGCCACATATCGTGCTGGGTATAAGGTGGGTTCCCTCGCTCTGTTTAGTACCTTGTTTCATAATAATGCAATTGGTTTCTTGTTTAGGTTTGTCAAATACAGCATCAGTTGTGGGGCCAGACGATATCATCCTAACGTTGACTGAAAGGTAAGTCAATACGTGTTATGGTTCTATAACAATAATCCCATTGGAAAGGTTTTCGTGTATCCTCTTTTTTTTACCTTGTTCCTACTTTTTATATATTTGTTGAAATTTCTGCTTCTTACTACCATTTTGTTTAACAACTCCGAAAAATAAAAGTAAATCTCAGTAAATACTTTTGATAACAGTGTTACATAAGGACCCATTGTCCTATGTATAATGACACAGTGAAGGGCTTTGGGTGCAGGAGTACTGCAACTGTACTTCCAAGAGCTTAGTTGAGGATGGAGCACAAGTGTTGTGAGCATAGAACATGTCAAATGAGGCTCATGGCTGGTGTGCACAGGGGTATGGTATCAACGAAAACTACTTCTGAAAGCCCGCAAAAAGTCTTTTTCCAAATGTTAATCCTATTTTTCCTAAGTTTTTACCTGGGTCAGCTTAAAAACCTGCAATGGAATAATATTATAATTGAATGTATACATTGTATACCTTGATTAATTTTAAATAGAATGTGCCAGCGTATAACATAAAGGACTATCATACAAAATGGGAAAAAGTAAATAATAGGTCAAGAAACCCAGCCAAAAGTGGGACAAAATCGCAGCCACACACCACTCGAAAAAATAAATCCGCCATCTGCCGGGCCTGAAATTCATCCCGGACCGAACGTGCTCCGAATCGCCTCTGATTCGCCACACCGCTTTCATCATGGCGACGATTACGAGCCAATTTTCACTCTGACATCATCAATTTATCTTGGTTTTTTTTTATTTGACCAACATTGAATACACTGTTTGCCTCGGAGCAAGGAGAAAAAGAAAAGAAGAAAGGAAATACGTAAAACAAAAAAATAGTGATTAGCCGCGGACGGTGCACCGCGGGCACGTAAGGCACCGCGGGCAGGGTGAAAAGGTCGCCGGACAAAGACGGGCTAATCGACAGGCATTGTCCATCCGACACCTCGGGTTCCTTCGCACAATGGAAACAATGATGTGATCCATCAAACCCAGCAGTTGCACTTTTTTGTCCTTCCTTCTTTTTCCTTTTTTTTTCCGAAGAGAGTTTCCCTTTTTTTAAGGCAGAGTTTTGGACCGGGAAGGGGTGGAACTTTAGTGTACATTTGTTTGCTCTCCCCAGAACGGGGGTGGTGTACGACTAGTGGCTACAGACAATGGTCGTGAGTGGGCGAAAGGGCTTGACCAATTACACCCAAATTTACGCCGCTGCCGACCAAAGTCGACCCGGTGTGATACGAAAACCAGACTCCTGTGAAAACCGGGCTCTTTTGTTCTATTATTGGTTAAACCACCTCACGTGATTGGTCACTCTCCTTATTATCTCGACTTAAGCATGCGCAATGCTACTAATGAGTCCATATTTCATGGAGTCGGAAATTCACGGCCCTATACACCGGACGTAAATGTAGTGAACGACATAGAATTATTTTGTGGTCAAAGTTATTCTGAACATTGGTTACATTTTGAGCAATACAAGCTTTTTACAAACGGGCAGTGATGTAGTCGAGTCCATCACAAGTCCCTGCAAGTCCCTGTAAGTCCCTGCAAGTCCATCACAAGTCATTCAGTTCCAATTCAAATCACAAGCTATTCAAATCAGCTTTGACAAAAGCATTCCTTTGTCATTGTTCATCCAGTTTACTTGTGACTGCCTTTATGAAAGGACTTGTGACTGGCTTCATGACGGGACTTGTGAATGGACTTGCAGGGACTCGACTACAACCCTGCTTGAAACGGGATGCTAATTATTTGAAGCGTTCGGCGGTATGCAAATTAGTTTTTAGACCGTCGAACGTTATGCAAATTATCGTTTGAGCCCCAAACGGTTTGCTTCTGATGGAACCAACTTCAGGAGTCAAACAAAAAAGACTGTTTGTACTTAAAAATTCATCGAACCAAAAACAAAGGATCATCTTGCTTGCTGGACTTCAACGGTTGTCCCGCCCGCTAATCCCCGCAGCGGCTGGGCTAGCTATGTATCATGAAAAACCTATCGGTGTTTATAGTCTATTTGCATCTGTCATGATTATTTAATTGTTTTATTACACTCTTGGGCCTTAGAGGTTGTTGTGTTTTTTATTTTGATGATTAATGCGGCCCTTCTAGAGTTTGACTTACATGTACTGTATGGTTATCTGCTGCATGGTAGCATGGTTAGACCCAAGCATGTATCTGTACTTTGTACATCATTTGTTTTGTTTAAAAGTGCAATATTTCTTCTTAAATGCTTCAATCGGTTCAAACTCTTGACATATTTGTATCCATTTTAATTCTATATGTGTTTCTTAATCTATCAATTTTTTTAATAGGCCCTAATATTTTAAAATGTTTAAAATAATTTATTTATGAAACTAGTGATCAGTAATTCGTATAATTAAAGGGCTCTTTTGGAAAGCAGTTTGTTAACTGAATATGACTACTCTCTTAAAAGATTACAATAAATAAAAAAAAATAAAAAAATAACGGAAATCAATGGTAAACACCTGGTTTGGCGCATGCGCATTTTTAAACGGTACCGCTGTGCTTCTCAATTGGGACGTGTCAATTGAACTATAGACACGGCAGAAATTCGACGTTTGAAGCGCTGACGCCCTGCTGCCGCTCAGAGCGGCAAGACCCGTCGAACTTGCGGCAGAAGAGCGGAGTTGATTCAAACGTCGACTTTCTGCCATGTCTATTAAAAATGTTGGGTCATTATTTGAATTGAGCCGCGTTCGCATTGGACTTAATATTGTCAAAAGTTACCGTACGTGATTGTCAAAGTTCACGGTGTTAAATCCTCCGCTAGAAGCTTGGGCCTGTAGATCTTACTGTTGCGGAGGGTAAAATGGACAATTTGACAATGTTACCGCCTGTCCGCATTGGATTTAATTTGGTTAAAGTTGACAACAGTCTCCGTAGGTTTTACCAGAAAAAGTCCAATGCGAACGCGGCTTTGGACACGCCAGAAGTTCGACGTTTGGAGCGGGCCTTAATACCGTTTTGGGCTCTTTCGACCCTTTCAAGTAATTTGCATACCGTTTCTGAAAAGCTTTACTAAATTTCGGAGCCTTACTGAATTTTGAGTAACACCAACATAACAGTAAGCTCCAAGTAGCCATTTTGCAATTTCTTTAATTATTGATGCCCCATTCGAGAACGTCTCGCTCGACAATTTGTTTTTGTTCATCTATTCGGCGACAAGACAAATTTACAATTTCAATAATGATGAACGCAAACGACTTTGAAATGACGGAGACGTTAAATTGAGCGTGTAATCTTTTTCAGACGAGCCCTTTAAATAAGAAACACGGTTCACTTTGCGTAAAGTAACAACGCAAATTAATCAGTTTTAACCACTTAACAGGATTGACTGCATGTCCGCACCCTAGACTTCGCTGCCTGTCATTCCAAATTGCTGCCATGATTTCTCCCGACGCAGTGAGACAGAAAATTATCATTGAAGGTGATTCGTATAGAACCGTAAACATACCGTACCAGGCCGGGGCGCGGCCCGGTCGCGGCCGCGGCGCGGGGGCTCATGAGGAGATAACGCAGCATAGGGCCTGGATTCATAAACTTAATGGATCGCCAATGTTTGGTTAGATTATTCAATTTCCCATTGGAAATTGAAAGTCAATTTGCGAAATAACGGCATTTAAACGGTAGGGTGCACCGTGTGTCTCAGGATCGAACAAAATAAATTGCATTATTTTATTTGTAAGCGTCATGCAGTTTATGTGATTTAACTACACAAAGCATTATGAAAAGAAGATTGTTTTACAATGTCTGCTCCGCGTATAAGAAGATTTCCTTCACAATAAAAACTGAACAGTTCTGTTAAGTCAAAATGTTGTCTCCACTTGAATACAAACAGAAATCAGCCACTCTTGTCTGACAGCCATTCACAGTCCGCCAATTAACGCTGACGAGCTAACCAAACTTTATAGAAGGCGTCTCTTGATTGGTTTGCAGGATGATGGTGCATTTAGGACTTCCGCCAGATGGCATGAACGTTTCTCTGTACCATCTTGCCACGCACACACACATACACGCACGCTGTGATCGCGATAGCTTCGTTCAAGTACAAGTCGCGATACGCCAACGCCAAGCGCACAAAGAATGGTACCCGGTTAATGACTTATCACCTTAAAGAGGTGCGTTCCTGTGCGTTGCCATCGATGGTATACGACATAAAATGCTAAGCCCGGAATCCGGTTCAGATTTGAGCCGTTACCTTACCGGGTCAGAATGACAATTGTCTGGGCCATGCAAGAATGACCCTTTTTTCTATGTCAAAGTGATACTTCTCTGCATATTCCGGACCACTTCTAACCAGAAAAATCGTTTATTTGCCCGAAAAGTTGTAATTTTGACCATAAATATAGTAATTTTGACCCGGAAAAAATGTCAATTTGACTCAAAAAAGTGTCATTTTGACCTGGAAATTATAATCCTGATCAATTTGACTGGGAATATATTTGTGTTAGTGTGCAAATGCATTGCTTTCCTAGCCGGGTAGTGTTATTGTATAGGATAACCCTGCAACACCAATGGATGGCCTAACTCCCGCCAATTTTTGCAGATCAGATGTGGACAGCCATTGTGAATCAATCGAACAGAATTGTGTATTTGCTGGGGCCAGATTTAGGCTTGCTGCAGTCATAATGTCCGAGATTATAAGTTAAAAACAAACATTTGTCCTTATCCAAATAAGCCAAACGATTATATTCATGTATTACGCCGAAATAATCTGGCACCATACGGACAATAATTCTTCATAATGCAAGTTCGCGCGGTAAATATTTCCCAACTGAATGCGTACTGAACGGAGGCGTCCCTTTAAAGCTCGCGCGGTCGTACGCGGTGACGCAGAAAGAGCCTTCGAGTTAAATGCTGTATAATATCGTCGTAACACTTTCCTAACGAGAAAAAAATTATGTCTGGTTAAACATTGACCATCTAATTGTCCCCAAAGAACTCGAGGTCTTTATATTGATCACCACGTCGCCTTGTTGGGGTATACAAGAAAAAAAGGCACTTATATTCGTATCCATTTCACATACGCTTCGTCAACAAGCAACAAATCCGGAGCCGTGTGTATGCGGGCGTGATTCGATTGTGCACGCTTCATTTCCCAGCCGAGCCTTTTCAAATCGGACCCGCCAAAATCGAATTACAGATTTGATTATCACGGTTGGGTAGGCCCTGTCACCCTTTCGATTAGGCCACTGCACCGCGCGCCGTGCAGTTTTTGTCTGTCCACGGCGATTCCTGCATGCGTAGCTGTACGGTGTGTTGGTGGTTCATGCGGGCACCCATCCTATTGTGTCCGTTGCCCGCTCAGCAGACAGCCCAAACACAAAAATCGTAAATGAATTGCAGTTTAATTTCGGTTAGATAATAGCCTCAAACGGCAGTGTAATCATTACCATTGAAGTGTTCTTGGCTTTTTGTTTGCTCTTGAGCCCATTCTCTGACCGAGGCCAATTTGTCAAATAGGGGGGGAATCCATCAGGGTGATTGGTAGCGGGGATCCCGGAGTGGGTCAGGAACGATCGGGGCAGCCTGTCGGCCGTTATTCTCGGCCCTGCCTCGAACTCGGAAACGCGGGCCGCACCCACTTGTGGACAGAGTGTCAGATTGAGGCATAGATAGCTGCTCTTTTCTTGGTGATTATTCGTTTGCTGACAAATATAACCACATCTGGTGTCCTCTTTCGATGCCTCTACATTTTATCTGCAGAAAACACTCCATATATACTAGGATAGGCCTACGGGACAAGCAAAAAGGCTAAGGCATAGTACATGTACATGTGTATACGGATAACCGCCAAAAACAAACAGACATTGTGCTTTCGCCACACTGTGGTATAACAGATATGGAGTCTTTCTGGAAGGGTCTATAGATAATACTACTGGACCAAATCGGTATTTCTTGGTATCATTTTTCTTCTAGAAGGATTCCCCATCCATTCGTATAGGTAGTTTTGGCTTTGGGTGGTGGAGGTGTGCTTGTCTAGAAGGATTTTCCATCTATTGGTATAGGTAGTTTTGGCTTTTGGTGGTGGAGGTGTGCTTGTCTAGAAGGATTCTCCATCCATTGGTATAGTTTGGGCTTTGAGTGGTGGAGGTGTGCTTGTCTAGAAGGATTCTCTATCTATTGGTATAGGTAGTTTTGGCTTTGGGTGGTGGAGGTGTGCTTGTCTAGAAGGATTCTCTATCTATTGGTATAGGTAGTTTTGGCTTTGGGTGGTGGAGGTGTGCTTGTCTAGAAGGATTCTCTATCTATTGGTATAGGTAGTTTTGGCTTTGGGTGGTGGATATCCGGTAATTGTTCCGCAAAATCGAATTGAACAAAACAAAATAACGGACGGCGATCGCGAAAAAAACCAACAACAAGAACCACTACCCGACGCCAGTTGTCTTGCTTTTCTCAGCACCCACGATTAAAAAGCTTCGGACAGGTCAGTTGAACGATATTTATTATAAAATGCATCCATTCATGATAATTCAAACAATTACCAATGATGTATCCTACCTTTACATCGTACCGCGCGGGGTATTTTGTACTAACTTGCCAATACCCAGACCAAAATGGCTGAATGAAATTATCTCATCGGAGAACTTAAAAAGCTGACTTTTTTGTTACTCACCCCAGCTTGTACACACAACGAGAATGGGTCATACGTCATCTTGTATCGAATTAATACAGGCTCGTAGTCGTAAGGGCCATTAAGGCGTATGAATGAATGGATACATTTTGTGACACAGCAATGCGTCGCCAATCGAGTACCACGTACCTTTTATTGTTTGTTGTTCGTCCCAAGCAGTCCCTAAACAAGACAAATTAAATTTACCGAACAAAACCAACGAGTCCATAAAATGGTAGGTTTGAATAGATTCCGCGTTGTAATATAATTCTATCAATATCTTCCTTTTATAACCACCTCCCCTTAAAGAGAAAATAAATTTCCTATCCGTTCATATTTTGTACCCGGGAACCCACCGGGTAAATTCGCTGCAAGAGGCGGCGAGCATGTCCGCCCATTGTTTTGACGGTATGAGTAAACGTGCCGGGTCAGACATGGCGGTTGCCGAGACTGGAGCGAGTGGCGGCGCAGCAACGCCGGGGAAGGCACGTAGCTATCGCACCGGGACGTGATCGCAGCGGTGCGCTGGATATATTCCCCGACTCTCTCTTTTCAGCGCAAATTGAATCTTCTCCCCGCCCGGTCTTTTGTTTTGTTTTTACCAGTGCTTAGTCCCTTGTAGTTGATCGTTTCCCTCCCGACTCCTATCGCTCTGCCCCCTTGATGCGGAGCGACGCTATAGGTCCGTAATTCGATAAGGGGCCCCTTCACCGTATTGTTTTGCCGTTCTGTGTTTGGTGACGGCGAAATATACCTCGTAATTTGCCTGTCGCGAGGAGCCTTAATCACATTGCGTCGTTTTTTTTCCTGCTTTCTTATACTTCGTCTTACTACTTCTTTCCTGAGATGAAAAAGCATTTCATCTCAGGAGGGAGAGACGGTCAGGCAATTGTGGGTACGCTGAACATGGACAGTAATTTGTTTCCCGTCGGTAAAAAGAAATGAACTCAAATCTTCTTACTTTGTTCGTAATCATACTCATAGCCGAAGGCACGTTGGAGGGGAAGAGACAACGATACCTAAGCTGGGACGATGCACAATTACAATAAAATGTATAAAGAACACGACTAATCGTGTGACTTTTAAGTAAAGAGTGAACAATTTTGTTCACCATAGTTTTTGTGTTCGGAAACTCTTATAGTGGATATCCACTTGTTTTGGGAACCTTGCTTAGGATACGTCCATAACATACGTGTAGTATTCTAGTTCCCAGACCATAGAAATAAGACGTTCTGGTGAATCCTAGAGCCTTTTCGAATCGCTGGCTTCGTTTCTGTCTTTGGCTCAAGGCGATTTTAGGCTCCTGACTGCAGGAACTCCAGCCACATTCTGGTGCCTGTTTGTGCTTCAGAAACACTCAATCGGTTGATATAAATCAAAACGTTCGCATATTTCAATTTACTTTCATTTCTATTTGCTTCTCCGTGATTCAGAAGTCAGAGGCGAAGCCGAACCGAAGACGAAGCCAAGGTTTCAAAAACCACCTTAGGTCAGGTATAGCCGCCAATGACACATGACTGAAACGAGAGGAAATCCGACTTTTTCCGAAAACGCCCGATGTTTTCCGAATACGCCCGATTTTTTCCGAATACGCCCGAACCAACCGTTGACATTCGGATATTATCGTTAACGTTCGCGATGACCGAGTGTTTTCGGGAGCACAATGGCTGTAAACAACAAAAATTCCATGGACCCACAAATGTTCCAGTTTTACATTGAATCGAAGCTCGCATTGGTGAAAGTCAACAATAGACAAAACGGCCATGATATCACTATGCACGCGTTGTGCCTTTTTCGAGAAAAGTCATTTTAGGAAAATGATAAAGCATCTAAAAATAGCTGCGCTGCCTGCAGTGCGCCTAAATTTACTTTTTGTTTCCTTTGCGGCAGCTATTGACCTATAATTCATAGACGTCAGGGCGTTGGAGAACAATATCAGGGAACCATACTAAAAATATAGTTATGCCCGTTAATAATGGGCTCGGTACTTATACCAAGATTGTGAATGAGCTTTCAGAAAATAAAGCAATAAATTCATGTAAGTAAAAACAAACCACTAGTTTTCATAAGTCATCGTTTTATCGGTCCTGCCTAAATATACTTGAATTTATTATTAGTATTATTATTAGTATTATTATATTAATTCTTTCTGGTAATGAAACCAAAGATCCCTCAAAAGCGCTCTAGGCACTGTAGCTCGAGCAAGCCTAAAACAAACTGTAGAGAGAAGACAATGAGAAGAAGGTACAGTTTTAGAGGTTGGAGAAAAAACCAGAAGAATACCCTGGGAAAAACCCACGGAATCAGGCAGGGACTGAAAACCCAATCCACGTATTGGCCCAGGCGGGGTTAGAACCCGGGTCGTAGCGGTGGAAGGCGAGGAAAGAACTGCTACGCAAGCATAATTTCACTCACTTGTGATAAACAGCCAGTTTCAATATAGCCACCCCAAGTTCTAAAGTTGTTTATTTTGTAACACCAGTAGTAAATTTTCATACAAATGTGGCTTATCCACCTGTTTTTACAGGCCTCGTATCGCGACTCCGCCACCTGACCAGAATCACAATGAGGCATCGTGCACCAGTCTGGGGAGGTTAAGCTCACAAACTGGGGCTTCGCCGTCATCCACAAGTCGGCAGAAGAGAAGAAGAAAAAAACAGTCGTCGATGATGTTAAGAAAACAGTCGTCGATGATGTTAAGAAAACACTCCGGTTTGGGTTTGGAGACACTTTATCCGAGCCGTGACAGCCAATTAATAATCAGCCACGAGGAACGGGGACCAGACTATTACGAGGAAAGCATTGGGTAAGTACCGAGTTTTGTAGATTCTTCAGGGGATTGCTAGAGACGCCTCGATAATCGGGAGCACCAAAACAAAAATTGGATCGACACTCCACCGGTGTCATATTTCATTTTGTGAGGATTGATATAAAACGGAAGGTGATAATTGGTATACGTTTCTGCTTTAAAGGTTGGATACACCATTTGCAAATATCGAACATTTTTACTACCGAATTATTAAGAAATATCTTGCTTATCTGAAAGTGAATAATGATCATTGTAGGCATCCAGCAAAATGAATTGCACTAGATATCCTACTAATTTGTTCCGAAAATTCAATATTATATAAACAAAAATTAACAAAAGCCCGACGGCGATTGCGAAAAAAACAACAAGAACAACATAAGAACAATTACCCGACGCCGGTTGCAAACAAACGCTGTTTTTCGTGCTTTTCTCAGCATCCATGATTGTAAAACTTTGAACAGGTCAGTTAAACGATATTTACTATAAAATACAACCCCCAAATCACCCACCCATGACAAGTTAAGCAATTACAAATGGTGTATCCTACCTTTAAGCATGGCGCGATCGACGTTGCACTGTGCCCGGACTAGTCGCACGGTGTACGGACGCACTGGGACGCTTCCCAATCCCCTGCAAATCCTCTAACGAATTTAGAATTCAGAACGTGTTTACCTTTCATTTTCCCCCTATTGTGTTGTTTTGTCTTTAAAGCGAAAATCGCTGCCCTCTGGATATTGAGATTACCACACAAAATAATGTAATGGAGTAAATTGTCATGGTGCGCTCTTTAAGGTGATAATAACAGCATCATTGCAAACATTGAAAACGGAACAAATGAATTTTTATGAAATATTTTATACGACTGTAAGTGGGTTAGGCATCCTGCGAAATCATGGCATCTGGGGTTCTATTAATTTTTTTAAGAGTCGATTTCCAACTATGGTCGGCCGAAAATGGTTGGAGAAACTTGAATGATTTCAAATACTGCCCCCCAATTGCCAAATTTAGTTGGTTAACATTTTGTTTGCAATACGGCTTACGCATCAGTGAATGGGTACCAGCCATCTCAGCTATATAGACTGGTTCCCTAAACCTGATAATTCCCCGACGTCTGTAAAATGCCCAGTTTCGTCTGAAGTACGGTCAGGGAACTAGGCTACAAAAACAGCGTTATCTTTTACTCTTTTTTTTCTTCTCTTCAGCATCTATGAAAACAAAACTTAAAACAGGCAATGCATGTAACAATAATTTGCTATAAAATACGAACCCCCTAATCCATCATTTTTTGTTAAAATTACAGCAAATCAAATATTGCCAAATGATTTTCATCGGTGTATTTTTGTTCTACTCTAACATTCAAAAAGATTTATAAGAGAAAACAAACAATAGCCAGTTATACCTTAATTCGGAAATAAAACCGATTACCGTGTTACTGCTAAGAAAATATACCAAATCATGGCAGGACTGTTGTCCATACTGGCCTGTTTTGATAACAGAATTCGCGACCGGGAGAAACGCGTAATCGCCGGCTTTTGTTTACGCTTGTTTATTGCAAAACCACAGCGATAAAACGGCGAGATTTGAGTTATTTATTTGCCGCCGTATTTCAGCCGGCTTAGGGAACACTTTTGGGCGGTATTTACGGATATTTTTCCGGGGAGCGTTGGGTTCGGGAGGGCGGTGTTTACCGACAGTGCCAAGAACGGGACGCGGTATTGGTTGATTTACGGAATGTCGCCCGGGGTTAACAGCGGAGCCATGACAGCAAAATGGCTCAGTGATTGTTCGATTTTTGTTATTTATATCTTGTTGATATTGAATAGATCTAAATTTCACCAGTTGTATGTTAATACAGAAATGTCGATACACTTTTAGAGGGCCGTATGTTTACACAATGTAAGAATAGACTTATATTATTGATGACGTATATGCACTGTTTACCGCGCAGTACATCAGGGGGACTAAGTCGGGGTCACCGCTGCGGCTCGTTTCGTAATGAATGTTTAAATGGGCTCGCCATAGACAAATCTTGTGAACCTACGTCGTCATTAAGTTTTGGTGCGTTACTAGCTTTGTGACTGACTGAATTGTGACTGACTGTTGTGATGGACTGTTGTGACGGACTGTTGTGACTGACTGTTGCTGACTGTTGTGACTGACTGTTGTGACTGACTGTTGTGACTGGCTGTTGTGACTGGCTGTTGTGACTGGCTGTTGTGACTGGCTGTGTCCGACTGGCTGTTGCTAATGCATGTTGCGACTGGCTGTTTCCGACTGGCTGTTTCCGACTGGCTGTTTCCGACTGGCTGTTTCCGACTGGCTGTTCCGACTGACTGTTCCGACTGACTGTTCCGACTGGCTGTTCCGACTGGCTGTTCCGACTGGCTGTGTCCGACTGACTGTTCCGACTGACTGTTCCGACTGACTGTTCCGACTGACTGTTCCGACTGACTGTTTCCGACTGACTGTTCCGACTGACTGTTCCGACTGACTGTTCCGACTGACTGTTCCGACTGACTGTTCCGACTGACTGTTCCGACTGACTGTTCCGACTGATTGTTCCGACTGACTGTTGCGACTGACTGTTCCGACTGACTGTTCCGACTGACTGTTCCGACTGACTGTTCCGACTGTGGATTAGACTGGCTACCTATCACACTGACTGCATTACAAAACCGAGCCCAATCTAGCCCAATAGCTTACCCAAATTGAAGCCACTTCACCACATCTATTAATTTATTAATAATTATGCTGTAAGAAAGCATTTTGTTCTTGGGAGCTACAGTTAAATAAATAATGCATTTGAACCGGCGCAAGGCTTGCGTTTCCACTCATGTATACGGTCGAAACCACCATTAGTCTGGCGCCACTTATTTCATGTACCTTCACTGTCAACGTGAATGCAATGCGTCAAGTCTCCATGCAAACGGCAAAAGTATTTTTTATTTTTTTTTACATTTTCATTTCGATCACATTAACCCAACGGCTTATTAAAAATGAGGGGCATTTTGTGTAATTAAACAAGAATAATGTGTAATTTAAAAATGTTGAGATATTACCTAAAAGCGTGTGCCTGACTGTACATATGAATGCAGGGAATGCAATGTGCCGAGTGACTATGATTTACGCCAAAGTATATGGGGTACAATTTACGCGCAGCAATTATTAAAGACAGCATGAGTCTTCAATTAATGAACCCTCCCTTAAATAACACATAATATGCGGAGTTCCTTCGTAATGCTTGGAGGGTTTGTTACAGGTATTATGAATCTTGCGGTCTTCGGTGTATTATAAGAAGCGAGGCCAGCTCGTGAATTAACGCCGGGCAAGAGGGGGAGTTGCCCCGTTCAAAAGGTGCCGCGAGGCCCGCTGAAGTCGTAAATCTATACCTTTATGACGGCGCGCACCATGTTGCACTATTTTGTTCGAAATGTTCTCCGTGTAATAAGACGTGGACACCTTTGGGCCAGATGGGTGATAAATAAAGAGGATGGGTGACATTGGGGTCACAGGTGATCAAAGAAGACCTCGGGACAATGTTTAGACCCAGACATGCCGTAAGTACAATAAAACTGCTTAACAAAATGGGGCAAATCTTAAGAAGCTTCTAAGCACAAACAAATTGCTTAGCATGACAATTTTTCCCTGACAAACAACAGGGTTAAATCTAAACAAACAAGCCAAAAAGAAAAAGAAAAACTGAAAATGTTTGTACAATTTGTTGGTTCTTTTTTAAAATTAAAATAACATATTTTCATCGAATTTCTGATTTCCAAAAACAAATAATATGCCTAAATCACTAAAATTGCCAAAAAATGGCAAAACAAAACCGCCCTCTAAAACATCTTTCACAGTACAATATTCTAAGATTTTTTTAAAACCATTTTGTAGAGCGACAAATACTTAATCTTGGGTGTGAAAATCATCAAAATGTACGTGTGGAGTTTTTCCTCACCCTAAAGTTGCCCTACAGACAGAATGTCAAGGAACAAAGAACGAACTTAAAGACTTTTGATAACTTTTAAAATATTATATTCATTGTTATTTATTTCTGGTAATGAAACTAAGAATCCCTTACTGAAAAGTGCCCTAGTAGAAAAGTAGCTCGCAAGACTGAAGAAACTTGCAAAGAAAATATAATGAGAAGAAGTTACAGTTTTAGAGGTGGAAGAAAAACCAAACAAATATTTGGGATAAAACTACG
>JBAIAA010001837.1:0-31687 GCA_037893245.1 Crossaster papposus | reverse complement strand
ACAAGATCACAAAATTTGATTTTTGTTTTCCTGTGGTTGGTTTTAACAAATTGATCCCTATTACAAACAAAACTGCATCAGTTTCCATCTGTGACCCAAACACTTATGATTTTGATAGGACATGTACATGTAGTACCGTAATCCAAAAATCTTATTTTGAGTATGTCCAAAATGGAGGGGTTTTCAGACTTATCAAGCTATTGAGAATGGTAACAATCAAATATTTAGGAAGTACACTTCTACCAGGGATGCTTAACCAGTTCGTGCCGGATGACGAATATAAACGCAAAGTTTTCCCCAGATTCAAAACGGATGACGCATAAACACGCCACGAGCAAGGGCGGAAATGTCTGTCAGCAGCGAGCAAGACCGGAAATGCGTGGGTGTGCTTCCCAGTACTGGCGGCCTGAACCTGCTTCGGATCAAGTTTCGTTAAAAATAATCCTGCGCATCGGCTCGGTGATGTTAAAATAATCCCGGCGCGAACTGGTTAAGAATTGTGTTTAAACTTAAAACAGCATGTACTTGAGGAATTGCAAGCCCTTAAAATTTAACTTAATTTGAGTCATTTTTTAAATTTCTGATTTGTGCAGGTTTTAATGAACGCTCGCGACATGCAAACCCTCAGAGAAGCTGGCCTTCTTCCTGACCGCAATAAGAACTATTTTCAGATTCAGGACAGGGACGGTGTCCAGCCTGTGCCCATCAATGTGAGTACTCTTGTCGGGATTGAACCCCTTAAATTGAATTTTGATGGCATGAACTAGCTCTGGGGCTAATTTCATAGAGCTGCTAAGCACAACAAAATTGCTTAGCATGACAATTTGTCCTTGGCAAAAACTAGGTTTACAGACCAAATTTTCACGTGATCTTTATTGTTTTGGATTGATAATCAGCTGTTTTTTTGCTTAGCATGAAAAACACGTAGAATTTTGCCTGGTAACCTGGTTTTTTTTAGCAAGACTTTTGTGCTAAGCGAATTTTTGTGGTTAGCAGCTCTATGAAATTGGCCCCTGATTGTTACGGAATTAGCACTTTTTGCAAAAGGGTGCCCACTACAATTTGCGTTGACGTATTTAACGGTATTTCACGGACAGGACTGGGCCTAATTGTCATAAAGTCTCTAATGCTCCATTGCTCTCGTATCGTACTCGTAGAATAGAATAAAACAAGTTCACACAATTCAAATTAAGTTTGCGGTTTTAAAATTATTCGTGTAACCTTATGTTTTTGCGGTTACGGTTAACGGTTAATCGTAACCGACGTAAAAAAAAAAAAGACCAAAACAATTCTCAGAAGTTTGTTCATAATCTTATTTGTTACCACGTAAACGGCAGAAATTTTTCAAACATCACTAACTTAAAGATGGGAATGGCAAAAAAGTATCCAGACAAGTAAACAAAATGTTCTTACCCCTATACAACGCCGACAAACAAAGCTTTGTATTGTTATGTCTTCTTTGTGTAATATGCAAGGGTCGATTTTTAACCGAACCGAACAAATGTAACCGTGTAACCGTTTGAACGGTCGGTTAACCGTGTAACTGTTTCACCGCTGCAGGCTTAATTCAAATGCTTTAACACTCCATGTTCATGCTTGGCATGTTGCATCATGACTTCTGGCAAAACTAAGATACTGAAATTAGACTATGGTCACCTGAACAATCTCACTGTAACTTTACACATTCCGTCGCCTAGGGCATTTTTTGTTCTCTGCGTGATATCATGTTATTCGCTACTCGCCATAAAATCTGACGTGTTTAGAAGTCGGCCATGAAACTACACACAGGGCCGGAGACAATTGTAGGCGGTAAAACCTATAGGTATACAAATATTTGCAAGCTCGGCTGAAAAGCACCCTTTCAAGAATTACAAAAGAGACTTAGAAACAAGAGTGTAGGGAATTGAATGTCAATAAATTACTGGACGCAGCTGATAATCCTCGGCTCTATGAATTCAATGACGACAATGGAACTAGGGTGTTGAATAGGCCTAATCACTGAAGCGTGATACCACAATATGTGACCTGCTCTGTGAAAATGAGTCAGATGTCGAAAATTTGACAAACAGAGTTATGTATACCATTAGAAAGAGTACAATGTCCTCTTTAATTTGATATATGTTGGAGGTCGGTAGCATGTTGCGTTCTTGTGATACACCGATTTAAATTTTGATGATTTCAAAATCTAAAAACCCCATTCATGATAAATCATGCATTAAAACAAATTATTTCCCTTTAAATAAGAGATGTATGCAATAGAATACAAAACCGTTTTTTTCTCACTAAATCTGTTTTAATTCATCTTGTTTTAATGTAGAAATTGAAAATATAGATCCTAACCAAGGTAAAAATCATGAAATGGGAATATCAAATTTTTGTACGAAAACCCCCCCCCCTTTCCGCTTTCAACCACCCAAATCTCGTAAGTGCACTGTGCGACATCTGACTCATTTTCACAGAGCGGGTCACATATAGTGTGTATGTAAAGGTCCACCGCGTCAACAAAGCATGTTTGGCAACGGAATAATTTTGCAGGAAGTTTAGAATCATTAACCCTAACCCTACCTAATGATGCAGTACTCTCACTGACTTGTGTGCAATGCCTGTAGTAATTTTTAGTATTTGGTACTTCACCCCTTATTGCACTCGTAGTACTTTTTAGCATTGGGTCCCTCTGCTTGCTGAGTGTGCATGGCCCATGTATACTGTGTAAGGTGTTCTAAACTCTACAGCAAAAATTGTCACTTGGGACACAGCAATGGGTCAAGGTTGGACTACTTCATTTTTTGCCAGGTAAGTATTACTGACCTGTATTGCCACTATTAGTAGTTTGTAGTTGGCAGTATCTGTACTCTGTCAGTACACACCCAATCATCAGTCACAGAGAGACCCAATGCTACAAAATACTAAGTAGTATTCTGTAGTACGCAGTTCTTTAGCCCAAAGTAAGGCCTAGGGGGTTAGGGTTAATATCTTTACAAGAAGCGAGCCTTCAACATTATTTTTGTTTGGTTATTTTTTGGAAAGCTGCAATGTTTTAACGAAGCTGCTTTTTATTACATGTTCAATCGATATCACTCCTCAGGCTGGGGCTACGGGGATCACCGTCACCAATGACGATGATAACTTTGCTGCCATGGCAACAGCGGCATCATCGGCTCAGGATGGCGGGGATGACACCCAGCCGCTCATTACGGCTCGTTCTGTTGATACCTACCCTACCTTCACCGACTATACCTGTAGCTACAGCTCGTATGCTTCTGCGGTCACAGCAAAATCAGAGTCAGGTATGAATAAGAAAAATGCGAAATAGTAGCGTGAGGTCAAGCAGATAAACTTTGACCTTTGACCCTGCGGGAGCCACGTGTACATCGGGGAAGGGGTCTCGGTGAAGGGGTCTCGACTCTTGGGGAAGGGGTCTGGACTCTTGGGGAAGGGGTCTGGACTCTTGAGGAAAGGGGTGTGGACTCTTGGGGAAGGGGTGTGGACTCTAGGGGAAGGGGTGTGGACTCTTGGGGAAGGGGTCTCGACTCTTGGGGAAGGGGTCTCGACTCTTGGGGAAGGGGTCTCGACTCTTGGGGAAGGGGTGTGGACTCTTGGGGAAGGGGTCTGGAGTCTTGGGGAAGGGGTCTGGACTCTTGGGGAAGGGGTCTGGACTCTTGGGGAAGGGGTCTGGACTCTTGGGGAAGGGGTCTGGACTCTTGGGGAAGGGGTCTGGACTCTTGGGGAAGGGGTCTTATGGGGAAGGTTGCATCTGCAGCTCAACAATTTTATTTGTTGTTTTATTGCAGGTTATGTTGGCTTGATCAACCAAGCAATGACGTGTTATCTCAACAGTCTGCTGCAGACTCTTTACATGACACCAGAGTTCCGAAATGCCTTATACAAGTAAGAATATAGATGAATATGCAGGACAGTACAGTTACCACTGTGCTGGGTCTGGCAGGGTTAGGGTTAAGGTAACTGCACTGTCCTGTAGGTTTTCAAGAGGTTGTGGACTCGATTCCAGCCACAGTGAATTTCTCTGTTTAACTCGATGGTGAAATGTTTTTTGAATTTGTTAGATGGTGTTTTGACGAGTCTATTGAAGATCCCACCAAGAGCATTCCTTACCAGCTGCAGAGACTGTTTGTTCAGCTACAGACGAGCACCAAGCGATCTATTGAGACCTATGATGTCACACGAAGCTTCGGATGGGACAGTAATGAAGGTATGGGATGAGTTTGGTTGATGTTCCCTATGGGATTAGTTTCGTGATGCGGACCCTAACGTGGCGCGGACCCTAACGTGGCGCGGACCCTAACGTGGCGCGGACCCTAACGTGGCGCGGACCCTAACGTGGCGCGGACCCTAACGTGGCGCGGACCCTAACGTTATAATTTGGGAGGCCAATCATCGCAGCTGGGGTGCTGAATAGCGAAAGACGCGGCTACAACGTGGTCGGGCCACTGACGCGTAAAGGCGCCTGTAGCAGCCAGCCACATCGACTCATATATGACTACGGAGCACAGCCTGAGATCGAAAGTGTTTGATTTTTGCAGAGGGAGGAAAACCGGAAAGACCCGGAAAAAAAACCTCGTGGCACAGGAGAGAACCAACGCACAACTCTACTCACATTATGGTCCGGGCTGGGAATCGAACCCGGGCCACATTGGTGAGAGGCAAGCGCTTTAAGCACAAGCCACCCATGCCACCCATGCCACCCAACATGCCTCCCATGCCACCCATGCCACCCAACATGCCACCCACCACCCACCATCTTTTGGAGACCTTGGTGGCCCAAAACCCTCCATCGATAATGGTTTAAATTCTCATCCTTGTTATGCTTGTTGTATTCTAATCATTAGTAATGTGACTTTACCTGCAGCTTGGCACCAGCATGATGTGCAGGAACTGTGCCGTGTCATGTTCGATGCCCTGGAGACCAAGTTTAAGAACACGGAGAACGAGGACCTCATCAACAGGCTGTACCAGGGTCAGATGAAGGATTATGTCAAGTGCTTGGAGGTAAAAAGGAAATTTTTTTAATTGGACTAATTCTTGATTGAAATAATGTCGCGCTTATAATCACAACGTATGCGTAATGTATACAATGAAAGGGGTTGGAGTAGCCGGCTTTAAACATCACCGGCCGGCACTCGGGGTAAAATGAAGCTTGCCTGCCGGCACAAATTTTGCTGAATTACATCGTGATTTTGTACTTTGTGCTGCATCGCATCGCAATTTTGTACGCGTCCACCATGCATGCACCACCACCACCGGGCGCGTAAGACATGTAAGAGCGCTCGCAGGTAAAATTCTGACTAATTTTTCTGGTTCATTAGGTCACGGAACCAGACTATCCGATGTTGCGACGTCACGTCGTTTTGTTTTATTCAAACATAGAGGGCGTGCTATCATCCAACTGGCCAGCTGGCGGTGGCTAGGCTATGTACCTACATACATGCACTGGTGCACGTACGTACGTATACATTAATCAGTTGGCCCGCGAGCGCGCGCGCTCCTCGTTCTTGCAGCTAAATGAGCTGATACTACCGCGCAGCTCTCAGCCCGAAAACAGCCGGCACTAAACAAATTCTAACAAAAAAAAACCTGAAGGAAAGGTATGGAAAGGCGGCTTTACGGTGTCTTCATTAGCATGAAAATATGGCCATCAGAAGGGCTAAAAATAAAAGACATTATTGTGGATTGCATAGGTGGCAAGTGTCTAAAAGCACTCGTCCCTCGCCAATGTGGCCCGGGTCCGATTCCCAGCTAAGACCATTATGCGGTCGGGAGAAGTAGTCGGGTGGCTTAGTGTTATATTTAACCAGTTCGTGCCGGAGGACGTATACACGCAAAGTTTTCCTCCGATTTAAAACAGATGACACATAAACACGCCACGAGCAAGGCAGAAAATGTCTGTCAGCCGCGAGCAAGGCCGGAAATGCATGGGTGTGCTTCCTGGTACTATCGGCCTGAACCTGCCTCAGATCAAGTTTTTGTTAAAAATAATCCCTCGTCTGGCTCAGTAAATGTTACAATAATCCCGGCGCGAACTGGTTAAGAAGGGGAGATTTATGGTTAGAGAGCAGCCCTTGTTAATGTAGGTGTGTCTTTGTAGAACATAACAAAATTATAGGGAATGAAATTTTACTTTTGGATTCTAATTAGTAATATTAAGGTAATAATTTGGAAAACATATAAATGCAAGAGCATAGGAACACATGTTAGCCGTTTGCTCAGAACAAATTAAAATGAAAAGGTTGCATTTATTATTTGTTTATTATTATTATTGTTATATATTTCTGGTAATGAAACCAAAGATTCCCTAAAAGCGCCTTCGGCACTGTATCTTGTAAGCCTGAAGAAACCTTTAGAGAGAACACAATGAGAAGAAGGTACAGTTTTAGAGGTGGGAGGAAAACCCCAGAAGAATATCCTGGGGAAAACGCACCAAATCAGGCAGGGACTGAAAACCCAATTCACATTATTGGCCCAGGCCGGATTCGAACCCGGGTCGTAGTGGTGGAAGGCGAGGAAAGAAACGCTACGCCAACCTGACTCATCCCTTTTCTTTTTTACTGTAGTGTGGACATGAGAGCGCAAAGAAGGACAGTTTCCTGGATATCCCACTCGTCATCAGACCGTTTGGTTCAACGAAAACATACAAAAGTGTGGTAAGTGCATGAAGGAAATACAACACTACAAAAAAACAACTGAACTAAGTCTAATAATCAAGGTATACTGACTGTACGTGTACGAGGGGTGATTGAGTAGGTTGTGGCCTAATAAGCCATTTGCGCGTGACCCCAAGTTAAATTTGAATAACATCTGGTACACTGACTTGCTCACACAGCTTGGCACAGTTTAACTTTAAATTCTCCAGACCAAAGACGCTGTTGCTATATCACGTGATTCGGGGCAAGCCTTACGCGTCATACGCTAGCAACCCCCAGCTCTGGAATGGTCTGGTGTCTTTTTGCCATTCTCACCCATTGTAAACAATGTATTGGTGCTGAGCGTCTCTTACGTAACTATGCAAAAGCTTGCCCCGAATCACGTGATATAGCAACAGTGTCTTTGGTCTGGAGAATTTAAAGTTAAACTGTGCCAAGCTGTGTGAACAAGTCAGTGTACCAGATATTATTTAAATTTAACTCGGGGTCACGCGCAAATGGCTTATTAACACACTTAGTTAAAGGGTTATGCAGCGTACGGATCCCTTCTGTGTAGAAGCATTCGCTTTGGGCGCAGGAAGTGTGCCACAGCATCAATGATGTTCATGCGAGGCAGAAGGGCGACAGCGAGCTCCTTCAACTTCTTCAAAATGATTAAAAAAACATTTCACAGGGTATTAAATTAGTACCAGATCTATCATCATTCTGAGCCTGAGCAATGGTTTTTCTCAATCAATCAGTATTTATTGCCAATTATATTTACCTTTAATGTTAGAGAGTCTGGCAAAATAAGATGGAACTTGGGCTAAGGTTGAAATGAGGGTTCTTAGGTATTACAAAAGAGGATAAATGTGTCCTTACAATGCTGTTTGTTGCACTTCAATCAGACATTTTGTTAACAAATTTTGGCTGTTTAAAGTTCGCATGGATCGACATGTCGCAAAATTAAATGTTGAGAAAAAGGTCTTTGATGTTTTGAGTTTTGTGCATGTGATGTGGAAAAATGCCAATTATTTTCCCGTAACACTTTTATTCGACTACTTCCATGTTATTTCTTAACAAAATATCTTATAGTAGGCATACCAAAGATTACAAATATAACTAAATCTGAAAGTTCGCAAAATCGTCTATTATTCCTTTTTTTTGCAGTTTTCTCCACTATGCCCTGTGCCCAGTTCCGTCTCATTTTGCCAGAACACCTCACAGTTTTTAATAATAGATTTATCTTTTCATTGGCCAATACAGCAAGAGGCACTGCAAGCCTTTATCACGCCGGAGACCCTGAACGACACCAACCAGTATTTCTGTGAGCACTGCAACAAGAAATGCGACGCTCACAAGGGTCTCAAGTTTCAATCCTTTCCCTACGTCCTCACCTTCCAACTCAAGAGATTTGACTTTGATTACTCGACGTACACCAGGCTCAAGCTAAATGACAAGTAGGTATTCGACTCTGGGGAAATCTGTCAGGATGAGTTTTTTCTTCTTCAAAGTAACAAATTTTCTCTGACGGTACGTCTTCGCTCAACGACACGACTGAAGTAAATCGCGCACTGCATCTTGAAACAATTAATTAGGCAAAAGCTCTTTGTACTTGTAAAAAAAAAAATTGTTTCCTAGTTTCATTTGAAATTCTTGAAGGGGTGCTTTTCAGCTGGGATTATTATACACATATGGACTGGCAATGAGGTCACTAGAGCGCGTCTATTCCCCCTAGGGACTGTGAGTGACCAGAAGGGGGACCTATTACCCGAGGCCGAAGGCCTCGTGAAATAAGTCCCCCTTCTGGTCACTCACAGGCCCGAGGGGGATGGACGTGCTCTATAGTGAACAAATCATGCCAGTCCATATGTGTTTTATAACACACCTCGATCCAAAATATGAAATAATCGTGATCCGATCCAGACGCCGTAATTTTTCATATTAAGATGAGCCTGGCAAACCTCTTGAGGGCGCTGTAACAGTCAAAAACTTGAAGTCTATTGCCCGCTTCGGAAACTATTTACCGCAAATTCACCGTGGTGCAATTCTCATGCACTAGCCTATATTAGTTAACCCTACGTGACCGTGTTTTAGCCAACCAGAATACAGAACTAGCAAGAGGTGTGTTATAATTGTATATAGGTTTAAACGAGTACAGTTGTCCCCGGCCCTGTGTGTAGTTAGTTTCATGGGTGACGTCTACACACACGCGTCAGATAGCGGGTATCGGATGACGTGATATCACGCCCTGACTTCAGAGGAAAAATAAAATCCCTAGGCGACATAATTTTTGCAAAAACATGTAAATATTGGTGCTGATAAACTAACTGTTGATATCTTGTTGTAGTTATCAAAACACGAATATTTAACTGAATACCAAAAACAACAAAAATTATTTAATGACAAAATAATCCCGCCCTTGGGTCCGGTAAATTGAAAAATACACCTGGCACGAACTGGTTAAAATCAAGCTTAGCATTAGTACTTTATTTTCTGTTTCTTGCCAATTATGTTATTTACCACAACGACCGCTATGCCGCCCCGCTATGCCTCCTTGCTATGTCGCCCCGCTATGCCGCCCCGCTATGCCGCCCCGCTATGCCGCCCCGCTATGCCGCCCCGCTATGTCGCCCCGCTATGCCGGAACCTCCCAAGCCCTAGTGTACGACAATGATTCAACCACAAGTTGGACACTCGAGCCCAATTTAATACCAACTTCATGTTTTGTGAACTGACTTCCAACACTTTTCCTTTTACAGGGTCACCTTTCCTGAACTTCTCAACATGAACACGTTTTTGGAAGATGAAAGAGAGGAAGAAGAAGAGGTACGCGTATGCTTTAGTGTAGATTTAGGTTTCTGTTACAACTTTCCCGATTTCTCAAAAAATTCTTCTTTCATTTTGAAGGATTGAGAACATAGTCTTGGTCTCTAGACCTTTTATTTTTAAACTTCAAACTGTTCTATCTCCATCGATGTTTGTTTTTATAAAGTCGACCTTTTACACTATATGTCGGCCATAGATTTGGGAATGACTTAAACACCATACATTTTTATTCTCTTTTGGTCTCGGAAGTTGTAGTCTTGGTCTCGGTCTCGGATTGCAAAATTCTCGGTCTCGGAAGTGTTGGTCTCGGAAGTGTTGGTCTCGGAAGTGTTGGTCTCGGAAGTGTTGGTCTCGGAAGTGTTGGTCTCTGTCTTGAAAGTCTTGGTCTTAGTCCCATAAGCCTTAGTCTCGGTTTTGGAAGTGTTAGTCTCTGTCTCGAAAGTCTTGGTCTTTGTCTCAAAAGCCTTAGTCTCGGTCTCGGAAGTGTTGGTCTCTGTCTCGAAAGTCTTGGTCTTTGTCTCAAAAGCCTTAGTCTTGGTCTCGGAAGTGTTGGTCTCTGTCTCGAAAGTCTTGGTCTTAGTCTCAAAAGCCTTAGTCTTGGTCTCGGAAGTGTTGGTCTTTTCTCAAAAGCCTTAGTCTTGGTCTCGGAAGTGTTGGTCTCTGTCTCGAAAGTGTTGGTCTTAGTCTCAAAAGCCTTAGTCTAGGTCTGGAAAGCCTTGGCCTTGGTCTTGGCCTTAGTCTCGGTTTCGAAAACCTTGGTCTCGGTCCCGAAAGCCTTGGTCTCAGTCCCGAAAGCCTCGGTCTCGATCCCGAAAGACTCGGTCTCGATCCCGAAAGACTCGGTCTCGATCTTGGTCTTGGTCTCGGTCTTGACTACAACACTGTCGGTTACTACATTATCGGTTGTCAGCCTATATTGCGATCTTACCACCTTATGATGAGCCTGAACTTGGGTATTTTGGGTACTGGCACGATCACGTGCAAGAATCAGCGGTTACAAGAAGGTAAAAACATTTCCAAAAGAAAACAATTCGGTTGAATCTTTGGTGTGTGTTCATGGTAACCATGAATGTATACAAGTTTCTTATTAAACAGAAACTGGTGGTTAACACAAATTTCTTACTAGACTACGAATGGATGCCTTTTTTTTTCTTTTTTCAATCCTCCATTTTATTGTTGTAATTTGAAATTGTTGTTTTATCTTGCCTCCAATTGACCAATCACTGGGCTGCTTTGTTCCAGATGGTTGTCCAATCGGACAATTTTGAAAGTCCAAGCATCCTGGCGGCCCCCGGTCAAAATCACAGCCCTGACGACACCGTGGATGAAGGCATTGACGTCGAACAAGCCACGCAGGTTACGACACCCAGCAAATCGCAGCCCAACACCACCACGCCGTACCTGTACGAGCTGTTCTCGATCATGGTGCATTCGGGGACAGCAAACGGAGGCCATTACTATGCATACATCAAGTAAGTTAGCCCGCAACAATTGAATGTCTCTAGTTTTAACCACCCCAATTCCACCAAAATCCTCTTGGCAAATTGCAGAATTTTGCAGGATTGAGGTCACTTGGAAGTTGATGCATCGCAGGATTGAGGGCGTTTGGGGTTTTTGCCACTAGAGGATAATGCAGGATCCAGGTCATAAGGCCTAAACTAATGCTGGATGATTTTGCAGGATTGAGGTTATAAATTACTTGGGTTTTTATCCAAATAAGGATTTTGGATGATTGAGGTTATTTGTTACTTTGTACTTTCACACTGCTCATGCTCTATTCACATTCTCCATATAGAGCTTCAGTCAAGGTGTAAGTTATGTGTCAAGGATAGGAAACATTTGCTTACCAATGATCATGCGTGCAGACCCTTGTTGTAATAGGGTACTATTAGGGTAATAGGATCGTATACGTTTGGTAATTAATCCACAAATTAATGGCAATAAAAACTTACTTGGTAAGAAGTACAGCAGCTTTGGGTAGTATATTGCATTTTTAGAAACTTTTCACTTCGAAGTACTGCGGTTATGGAAAAACATATCACTTTTTATCCCCTAAAATTTAAATCTGAGAAGCGTTACTGCAGTGACGTTTCTCAGACTGTATATTCCAATGCAGATTATTCTTCCTGCGTAGAAATAACCGCTCCCGATTTTTGGCAATATCTCAAAATCGCTACCACCTTTTGAAATGAAATTTGTACAGGTTCCAATTACCAAACGTATACGATCCCTTTAACTGTTTGTTCCATAATTGGCTGCTTTATAGCTCAATGGTAAACCCAGAACGGGAGAGGCTGTGGAGATTTTGTTATATACCAAATGAAAGCTGACATTGTGGGCTTTCCAACCATGTATATAACTCAATTGCGGAGCAGGTCACATTTGATTGTAAACATTCTTTATCCTGTGAAGGTCTTTCAGTGACGGACGCTGGTACTGCTTCAATGATGTGAGCGTGACACACTCGACACAAGAGGACATACGTCGGACTTACGGCATTGAGGCCCTTCCTGGCCGGAGCACCCCTAGCAGCACGCTACCCAATGCTTACATGCTGATGTACAGACGGGTGGAGCCAGTCAAGAATGCAAGTTAGTTCTCCCCAAAAAGTCAAGGATTTGTCTCTTTTTGAACCCTGCATTTCTTCATTGTCTTTTTACATTACCTAGCCACATAACAAATATGTGACCTGTCGCCACAAAATGAGAGTAAAGTCGCACAATGTGATTTCGACATATGGCCATCCAAAGTCAAAATATGAAGGGGTGGTCAATTTTGAGATTTTGCGTAATTTGGAAAGCCTAAGTCCTCCTCTACATATTCCTATTTTTTGGGTGCAATCAGATGATCGAAAACCTCTTAAATTACGTGATTTTAAGTAGTGTTTGCGTAGTTAGTGTTTGGATTAAAGTCCATCAGTGGTCTAATTAACACGGTAATTAAATATGCAAATTAGGTCTTCGTAACTGTCCCACGTTTTATAAATTTCGATATTATGTTGATTATACAATAGTTTGTATTTGTGGGAAGTTTCAGGAAGAAATAATGATTAGAACATAGCCGTTGCTATGCTCAACCAAACCTTACTTGTCCTGTTTGGCAATCTTTTGTGTGTTTTGTTTAGGATGTTTATAAGTAAGTTTTCTCACAAACACGTGTTGTGAAACCCATGACTTTCTGGAGCGCTGTAAAATGTATTTATTACAAAACCCCCAAGTGTTATATACCTTTGGAAAGCTCTCTTTCTCAAGAAATTCAAAATACCAATATCACAATTTTCAATTTTCCGACTTTACTCTCATATTGTGATGACAGGTCACATATGAGCATGACTCGGACAAGTGTAAACTTTTAAGAATACAGAACTTAAGTTGTTGAATTAATCGGCAAAAGTTCCTAGCAAGATATCTTGATTTAGGCTAGTAGTTTTTTGTGTGTGTGTGTTTTTTTTTTTTTTTTTTTTTGTGAAGGGCCCTAACGCAATCATTTATGTGAACTTGCCCTGAAAACAACAGATGTTGCTTTAGATATTTTAAGGGGTAAAGAGTTTACTAATACTTCACAAATATTGTATTCACTAGGGAAAATAATGTGGTATGCCACAATCACATGTGTAGAAACATCAAGGGCCAATCGGCATACTTTTGGTTTCAGAACAGAAAATTGCCAACAACGTACACTGTCGTCACTTGACATTACTTCAAGGAATTCTAGCCACACGATGTCGACGGTTCAATTGCCCAAGTTGGTTCTGCTTTGCCAATCATCGTTAACGATCACTCGGTGAATGTTTGCACACTGCTCATGCAACCGGAACGCAGCCCAGGACACCATTGGCTTGCTGTATCCCTATTTACCTGGACACATGTTTGTTTGTTGTTGGTTTGTTTGTTAGATTTCACAACAGTTGAAGAGTTCCCGTCACACATCAAAGAGCTGATGGTCAAACTGCAGAGTGAAGAAGAGGAGGAGAAGAGACGGAGAGAGATTGAGAGAAACACCTGCAAGGTGAGGCTGGAGAAATAAACATTTGCATATCTGGAGAAGACCGACTAGTTTTGCCCACTCTGATTCAGGTCATTGTATCAAGTTGATCACCACTTTTTTTGTCTTGCCTGTACGTATAACGTACTGGTAGTCCGTCTGTCGGTACACGCGTGTGTTATTTTGGTTAAAGTTTCGAAAAAAGTCGTCTAATATGTGACCCGTTCCTACGAAACCCGACATAAGTCGCACAGGCGATTTCGACATACAGCTCATTAAAGTTGAAATGGGGTGGAAAATCTGGCGGACATCGATTTTTGTTTTTCGTTATATTTTTATTCTTTAATATGTATACTTTAACCCTCAGTTAGATTCAACAAAATCAACTTTATTGATGAGAAAGTACAAAAATCATGCATGTATTGAGACAAACTGTGTCCTAAAAGTGGTAATTTATCTCCCAAATACATCGAAATAAAATCCTCATAAAATTGGAAGTATGTATGGTATAAAGGTGGTTTTGGTACCAAATAAAAGCTGACGATGTGTACTAAATGGAAATAACAATATCTCACAATAACAAAAAAACACTTATGTCTGTTTTTGTGGGAGCAGGTCACATATGCAAAAAAACAAACGCGAGAACCAAATAACTAGCAAGATGGAGTCGTGCAAACGATCGCATAGCGTCACCAACTGCCCCAAAAGATCGATGACGCATGCTTCATGAGCACGACCAAAGCTGCCGTTGGTGGCGCTATGCCATAGCAACGGAATTTTATCGGGACCTTCTGCCATTTTTACATATGGCCGCTGTGTCGTTTACAAACAGAGAAAGTCCAGTATTTGAGCCACATTCATGGGGCTAGTTTTGGTCAGGACTAAGCTCCGTCATAAGACTATGCTCGTCATGAGATATGCTCGTCATAACCATGTTCTTGTTCCAACCGTACTCGTAATAATAAAGCTGGACTGCATCACTGGTCTAGCATGGATCCAATGTTCTTGCTTACATATCCTCTTCTCTTCAATCTTGCTTTACCCGTAGATCAAGTTGTTTGGTGTCCATCCTATAACTGGGAAGACAGTGGAAGCCAAGCTGGAGGTCCACAAAGAGAAGATGCTCAGACAAGCTACAGAGATGGCCCACAAGGTGAGAGAGAACATACAGTCGTGAACCACATAACGATCGAGGATCCCCTATTGTGTTTTCCTTTATTCCTATGTTATACCATAACCCCTTTACCTTAGCGCTTGCCCCAACGATCGAGGACCGAATTCGGACAATCAAACCGTCGATCGAGGATCCTTTGTTCCCTTTGTTCTCTTTTGTGTTTCGACCCTCGATCGTAATACGATACAAGAGCAAAGGGTCATGTACACAATTTTATTTCAGGTAATGAAACCAAGGTTCTTCAAAAGTGCCCTAGGCACTGTAGCTCACAGTACAAGCCTACAGATGCACGCTACCCCGCAAAGAGAAGACAATGAAGAAACTATGGTCTTCAAGGAAAACTCTAGTCTTGCTCCAAGACCGACTTTTTAATTTGTTCTGGGACGCGCCGTCCGTCTATGCAGTTCATAAATCATCAATAAATCTGAAGCCAGTCTTGACGCAAGAGTCAAAATGACCCGTAACATGTTGAGGGCATTCCAAGCACAGCTCAAATAGCTACCCCCGCATGTGCGCTGAGTCGTTTTCATTCAATGTAGTGTACGATGTATGCACGCTGTGTGTCTCCCATAAATTGCACACTGCACCATTGCACAAATGTGGTTTCTTACACGTCCGCAAAAGGCGAACACTTTCGGGCTGCCATGGCACTGAAAAAAGGACTGAAAACCTAATCCACATTTGGACTAGGATAGATTTGAACCCGGGCCACAGTTAACTCCAGTTTTGGGGTTGTAGTTGGGCCTTTAAACACGCATAAACACGCCACGAGCCATGCCGGAAATGTCTGTCAGCAGCGAGCAAGGCCGGAATGTCATGGGTGTGCTTCCCGGTACTATCGGCCTGAACCCGCTTCGGATCGAGTTTCGTTAAAAAAATAATCCCATCACTCGGCTCGGTGATATTAAAATAATTCTGGCGCGAACTGGTTAAACAGAGTCCCCACTCAAAGTATTTCCATGTTGTTGATTAGTGACACACCTAGCATTGGGTTGGTTGTGTGCTGCACAGTTCAATACACTTTGTCGTTCAAAGGTTTGAAAGGATTCTCTAATTCTATGAGGATTCTACTCCCTTTTCTCTCCCCAGCTCTTGTGTTTTGACAAGCACGTCCGCTTAGAATGCTGCCGGCTCGTCAAATACGACGAGTTCCACGAGTCGCTGGAGAGGTCATATGAGGGGGAGGAAGACACGCCCATGGGATCCTTACTCTGTGGGGTCAAGACCGCTTACATGTTTGACTTACTGCTGGAAACCAGGAGAGAAGATCAAGAGTTTGTCGTCTATAGGCCCGGGGGTAAGTCAAGGAGGAACATTTCAACTCTGCTCATCCCCTAAATCTCCCAGCTCGTTTCAAAGTCCTGCAGATTTTCAACCCACGCTGCCAGTTGAATCTGCACAGTAGTGGTTTTTTAAGTTGGAAGAAGATCGATGCAGAGATATCTACTGATGCTGGCACGGCGTTAAACCCTAAACTCACTCACTCACTCAACTAAGTATCCTAAGTATGTTTCTTCAGAGTTGTAATGACTCCAGTCAATGACGCGACTCGGACTCTAATCACACTTTTGGCAACTTGACCCGACTCGATTCCCGATAGTCAAATGACTTGACTAGAGTCACTGCTGGCAAGTGACTCTCTCAAATCAAGTCCCTCATCAGAATGACTTGACTCGGGTGAAGGCTAAAAAAGACTCCCAAAAAATATGAGCAAACCTTTGCCAACAAATATTTGCAATGACTTACGCTAGTGCAAATGTACACATGTTGGCATAAGTACAAAGTACGTACATGGTATGGGTAGACAGCAGCCATCTGTTTTGCTTGCTCCATGAAACAACAAACGTACACCGTGTCGTGGACTTCCACCTTGTGTTTCTTTGTTTCTCGACCTGAGTCACTTTTTTAACCAGTTCGCGCTGGGATTATTTTAACATCACTGGGCCGATAGTACCAGGAAGCACACCCACGCATTTCTGGCCTTGCTCGCTGCTGACAGACATTTCCGGCCTTGCTCGTGGCGTGTTTATGCGTCATCCGTTTTGAATCTGGGGAAAACTTTGCGTTTATATACGTCATCCGGTGCGAACTGGTTAATACAACTCTGCATTTCTTCATTTTAAGGCAAAAATTTTGAGGGTTGCTCATTTATCTTTAACATATGCATTGAGTGATGAGAGACTGAACTTGTTTGTTCCGTCGTTAGGAGTCACCAACAAGCTGTTTGTGGTGGATCTTGAAGCGGAGACCATCGCCAATCCCATCAGCTTGAGGTCCTACGTCAACACGACAATCCAGGAATTCAAAATCCAGATTGCAGCGGTGAGTTTAGGAAACACAACCGTGGCTGCCCGTATTTCAAGTTGGAACCTTTTCTTCAATGCTTCTTACTGTTTAGAAAGCATCGGCACTAAAATGGCTTCGCTTGCAATCAAATTTAGAGCGCTAGCCAAAATGCATGTTCTCGCCATGTTAGATTTCTATATAACGTCACCTTCATAAAATAATGGCCTAAGTCATATTTTCAAGTTTTGAAAAAAACTGGAAAAAACTGAACCAAACATAATAATAAATGATTTTTTGCTCATTTTAAACAGAAAGGTTTTGGGATAAAACTGCCTAAGTCACACGCTTGACTTTGGCCATTATTCTAACTGGGTATAAGCAGCATGAATATGTTCAATTCAGCACATATGCCGTTTAACAAAGGTGGTCAGCCTCATGAAGAGATGACTTGGGCCAAAATATAATTTTTTTCAAAATGTGACTTGGGCCAATATTTTAAGAAGGTGACGATAATTTGATGATGATGATGGGCACATGCCCCCAAGTCATTTGAATTTTTTTTTTTTGCCGACAACGAACGTTGGAGTAATAACCATTTTTTTTAGTAGCCCTTTTGTAGATATAGTTTTTTGTTTGCCCAATAGATTACAGAGCTAAAATTGGAAACAATGCGAGTTGTGTGGGAGAAATACTACAACGATTTGAAGCCCTTGGTCAACGGACACAAGACGCTAAAAACTGAAGGCTTCTTAAAAAGCAATAAGGTGGGTACGCATTCTCTGAATTGTGAAACCAACTGTGACCGCAACTAGTCTATGTTGTCAGTAAATATTGAACAATCCATTGTATGCAGTTGGTGGTTTTGTAACGCTCGGTTCAGACAGGCGTTCCACAGTCGCGCCGAACCAAATGAGTGAATTGAGTCCGACGTCTGAAACTATTAAGGGTGACAAGGCTCACCAGACGGCGAACGATCGACTGCTGGAGTTGTTAGAACGACTCGGGAGTGACTTGATGTCGTGAACAGGCAGTATAAGGGCTTCGGCGACGCCGGGCCCAGGGGCATCTTTGCTGTAACATCGATTGCTTCGTCCACCCGGTCTGACATTTTTTCACTAAACAACGCTATAACAACAACGCACGCGACGCCCTCACATGGCCTATTTTATACTATTTCTGTACGTCGCTGCGACGTACAGAAACTATTCCAGTGAGTCGGCGATTATGCAAGTTACGTCGCGCAATTTCGCGTACGTTAGAGGGCGCCCGCATCGCGAAGATCGTCTTGCAAACAAGACTAGGGAAAAAGCAACATGTATAAGTACATGTACTGTGTATCTAAAGTAGGCAGTACAGTTTAGAAGATTTACTTTCCGGACGCCACTTTCTCATGTAAGCATACAATAAACATGTTTGGCGTATGTGCCTGTTCCATTGTTTATCAGGTTTTTGTTGAGAGCAGCAAAATTGAAGACAAACAGGTCGTCTTTGTGGATTCTAAACTCTATCAACTGCTGGACAGAAATGCAAATACGATAAGACTACAGGTGACTCTACCATTATGCTACCAAGGTAAAGCCTCTCTGTGATTGTCTAATCATTGCTATACTTCTGCTATGGATGCAAAGTTTTATATATGTTGGAGACTACAATAACAAGCGATTGATTTGCGACTTAGATTGCGACTGAGATTGCGGCTGAGATTGCGGCTTAGATTGCGATTCTGATTGCGATTCTGATTGCGATTCTGATTGATATGTGAGGACTTAATAACAACTGGAGTGGCTTAGAACTAGATGCCTCTGGATTTGTAACTAGGATACCAACTAAAGGCTATTGGTTAACATTGACGTTTTTTTGTTAACCTTTGTTTTATAGATGAGTTCAAGCCACCAAAGAGCAACAGCAACAGAGTGTCGCCTTGTCCCTCCCTGACCTCTTCAATGGATGAAAAATACAACGATCTTCAGTTAGAGACGGACATTGCCATGAATGCAGTGCCCACCCCCAGCCCTACGGGCAGCTCTTCAACACTCAGCGATGATCACCCACTGGACAAGAATAGCGCTAACCTTCTCGGCAGCGAAACGGATAGCGGTGTGGTGTCACTGAACGACGCCCGGATCCATGACGATTTGAGTGGCGACAATGACGGAAACAGCAGCGAGCTTCGCGGCAGCCCAGAAGGCGCTGCTAGTGGAGATGTCGGGCCTCCTATCCCAACAAGGTCTGAGGACGGCGGAGCTGTTAGCATTTCAGAAAGAGACGTGCAATCCCAAGGCAAAACCGTAGACACAACGTCCAACCCGTGCTGGTGCGACGGGAAAGGCTGCGGCGACTGCAGCAAACTGCAACGGGGGAACTTGGACCAGAGCTCGGGGGCAGTTTCCTCCCCCCTCTCCCCTCTGTCCTCCCTCAGCTCCCCGGTGGCCACCACATCGGACGGCAAATCAAGTAGCACACCCAGTGATACGGACCGGGGGGCAGGGGGTGAGACCCAGGGCAGTGCGATCGGATACGATGATCCTAACGAAGACTCTGAGGACGAGATTTACGAAAACACCCGGCACCCGAAGCTGTCAAACTGGTACTTCAAGGTGGGGCCAATACAGACAGTTGACAATTCAAGAGGTAAGTAGCAATCCAAAAATACAAATCTGTGAGGGGTTCTAGCAAAATGAGACAGAACTGGGCAGAGGTTGAAATGAGGGTTCTCAGGTATTAGAAAAGAGGATATATTTCTCTTTATATAATACAATGTTGTTTGTTGCGCTTCAATCGGACATTTCATAAACCAGTTCGCGCCGGGATTATTTTAACATCACCGAGACAAGAGGCGAAATTATTTTTAGCGAAACTCGATCCGAAGCGGGTTGCCGGGAAGCACACCCACACCGCCCTTGCTCGCTGCTGACAGACATTTCCGGTCTTGCTTGTAGCGTGTTTATGCGTCATCCATTTTGAATCTGGGGAAAACTTTGCGTTGATATACGTCGGCGCGAACTGGTATAACAAGTTATTGCTGTGTAAAGTTTATCATGTAACATTTATCAACATGTTGTAAAAGTAAATGATTGAAAAAATAGCCTGTAAAGCTTTGATTTTGTACAAGTGATATGAACAAATGCCAATGTTTTTTCCAAAAAAAACACTTTCTTACAAAATTTACTTAGTAGACATACCAAAGATTAAAAATATCAATAAATCTTAAAATTAAAAAGAAATCCTCCTATTTTTCATTATTTTGCATTTTTCTCCACTATGCCCTGTGCCCAGTTCCGTCTCATTTTGCCAGAACGCCTCGCATATGTTTGGAAATAGTCCCTAAAATTGTTGTTTTGTTCTCAATCATGTGACGAGTTTGGTTGCTTTAACACGTTGACTGTCGGGCATAATTTAACAGGGCGCCCCCATTTGCCAAGCATTGTACGCCAGCGCATACTTAAAAGGGAATTTAAAATAAAAAAAACGGAAAAAAAAATAATTTGAACAAAAACATGTATGTCCTCTGCCAGCAGCGTGTTTGTTGCGTTATCAGTTATGCCAGTGTATTCAATTTACAATACAAAAGCCTTTCATTTTCTAAGAGTATACTCGTAGTGGCAGAATCCAGTACACCTGTTACTACGACTATACTCGTAGTCGGCAGTCAAAGTGTTATGTACATTATACCCATAGCGACCGAACTACCGGTACCCGGTCACTGGTGCACGTCTATGACCTTTCTAGCCTGCAAGTGACCTCTGTGAATTTTGCAGCAAATGCTTCATGACATAAAATTCACCTCACGTACACATAAAGTATGAACTGGCCTTGACTCGTAATAGGTTTTGTAATTGTGACCGGCTCTACAAAAAGGTGTATTATGTCACAAAATTGAGTTATATACATAGTTGGAAAGCCCACAGCGTAAGCTTTCATTTGATATACAATAGAGCTCCATAGCTCTCATTTTGGAGATATGACGTTGTTACATATTGATTACTTCCTTTGAGTTCAAATTACACAACTGAGAAAACGGGCTTTGAAATAGCCGGCTCTGTTCTACTACAACATAACGATGCACACAAAATGATAGTTTTTTTTTCCACTTTATTAATTAAATCAACATTTCTTTGAATGAAACCTGAAATTGTAGGTATTAAAGATGTTATTCGTGACAACAACAAAGATCACATTTTTATGAAATGTTTACCCTCTCAACGTTGAGCGGGTCATTACATGATAGTGCACAGCGCGACTTAATACACCTTTTTTTGTAGAGCCGGTCACAATTGACCATTTGCGTGTGGAATTTAAATAATATCTGGTACACTGACTTGTTCACACAGTCGTGAACCACATAACGACCGAGGATCGATATTGTGTTTTCCTTTCTTCCTTTACTTAACCCAATCCCCATTGCTTTGCCATTGCACCGTCGATCGAGGACAGAATTTGGACAAGCAAACCGTCGATCGAGGATCCTTTGTTCCCTTTGTTCTCTTTTGTGTTTCGATCCTCGATCGTAATGCAAGACAAGAACACACAGCTTGGCACAGTTTGACTTTAAATTATCCAGACCAAATACACTGTTGCTATATCACGTGATTCGGGGCAAGCTCTTGCATAGTTACGTTAGAGACGCTCAGCACCAATACATTGTTCACAATGGTTGAGAATGCTACAAAGACACCAGACCATTCCAGAGCCGGGGGTTTCTAGCGTAAGGCTTGCCCCGAATCACGTGATATAGCAACAGTACCTTTGGCAACTGTGCCAAGCTGTGTGAACAAGTCAGTGTACCAGATATTATTCAAATTCCACACGCAAATAGTCAATTGACTACCGCACTGTCTTTTGTCATAAAAATGAGCCGCTAGGACACTGCACAGGGTTGAAGTTGGGAGGATGTTTGCCAACGTTAATAACTTCAGAATGACATTTGCATTATTTTATTTCTTTTTAGTAATGCCTGTGTTTGTGGATAAACGGATGTCCCTGGCCGTCTTCAAGAAGGCACTCGAACCGTATGTCGGGACAGAATCCCAACATTTCAAGGTAAACAGTCGAGTTTGTTGATGTTTTTTGCTGTTTTGAAAACTGCGTTTGGTACTTGGGATCAGTAGATACTGGTATTTGTGATAATGCAAACTTTTGCCCTGATGTGATATAACTCTGTTAAGACATTTAAAATATGGGTTTGAACACATTATTGATATTTAAAGCTTTGCATGGTTGAGACTAGACTTAGAAAGATTTGCGGTAACACCATGTTAAAGGATCTCTTTTGGGAAGAGGTACATGTAGGGTGGTTCTGATATACGAACCGGTTCTTATCAGAACCACCCTACCTCTTCTCAAAAGAGATCCTTTCACATGGTGTTACTGCAAATCTTTCTAAGTTTGAACACATTGATTAAAGACATTGATTGAAGTGGGTTTGAACCTGTAACCTCCGAAACACCTTACCAGGGGTTTTACTAATTAAGCTATGTTAACAGTCACACAAAGTCTTTATATTTTATTCAATATAGTCAATAATCAGAAACTTGTTGTACTTTTGTCTTGGAAAATGTTTTTATCGTCTGGTGATCGAGTATTTTTTTTTATAAAAATCAATTTTTCGGAACAATTACAGGATATCTAGCGCATTTATTTTGCTGGATGTCTACAATCATTATTTACTTATAAATATGTAAGATATTTCTTAATAATTCCTTTTTTCTTCTTCTGCAAATGGTGTAGCCTACCTTTAAAGGTAGGATACACCATTTGCAGATATCGAAAACATTTTACTACCGAATTATTAAGAAATATCTTACTTATTTGAAAATAAATAATGATTCTATGCATCCACCAAAGTGGTTGCTCTAGATATCCTGTTCGAAAAAAATTATACAACCAAATTATCCATGATTGTGACGGAAAGGTCAGTTAAACACTATTTACTATAAAATACAACCCCCCGAATCCATCCATTCATAATTATTCAAGCAATTACCAACGATCTATTCTACCTTTTAAAAGGTAGGATAAACCATTGGTAATTGCTTGAATTGTCATTTTATAGTAAATATCGTTTAACTGACCTCCAAAGTTTTACAATCATGGATGCCGAGAAAAGCACGAAAAACAGCATTTGTTTTCAACCGGCGTTGAGCAGTTATTCTTATGTTATTTGTAGGTTTTTTTCACGATCGCAGGCGATCGCGATTTTTTTTTTATAAAATTCAATTTTTCGGAATAATTACAGTATATCTAGCGCAATCATTTTGCTGGATGCCTAGAATCTTTATTTACTTTCAGATGAGTAAAAAAAAAAAAATGGCAAGCAACTCAATCACAACCTTTGTCAATACAATCAACAGGTCTACAGGGTTTATGCAAACAATCAGGAATTTGAGAGTATCCGGCTGATAGAGACGCTGCAGTCCTACAGCGAGGACAGCCGAGTGGTGATCAAGCTAGGCAGGGCTCTGAAGAAAGGCGAATACAGAGTCAAGATATACCAGCTCAACGCCAACAGCCTAGAGGTGATTATGCATATTCATTAGCAGTATTTACTACGTCGTGTTCTGGGGTCGTCCTCGAGCAAAAAGCTGCTTCTGACATAATAGTCAGGTTTCTTATGTATTTTCGTTCACTTTTTGTGTAGACTTGCTAAACTATACATTTTTGGAAACGTTAGGATATACTTAACATGAAAACCAATGTTTACATTTGCTCTTCTAAAGGTTCTTTATGGCGGCCATCTTGGATTTTTTAAATGGCATTTTGATGACGTCATAATGACGTCACACATTTTTCACAATTGTGTGCATATGTCTATGACCCAATAAACATATTACAAAAAGAATTTTACCTTTATTATGTTCTGTTGATGAGATATTGCTCAAAGGTCCAAAATTTAATCAAAATCATAACAAATCACACGATGTCATCATGATGTCACTTCAATGTTTGTCTATAACACATCCTGCCATACCTCATATCAAGTTTGAACCCAATCTGACGTATACTTTCAGAGATATATGGCATTCAAAAAGTTTGGAAATACTTTACTGTTGTCTTTACTTTCGAGTGCCAACCAACCCCGATCCTCGGTTCAACTTTAGTCGGAACAGTCACATTACCCCACAGCGCAACCGAGGTCACCAAAACGCTCAACCAATGACAGATGACCGAAACAGTTATTAGTGGCGCATGCAAAACATGGCGCTGAGTTATAATCTATCTGGTCCATTTAATATTGTGTCTATGATGGTGATTTTGCTATTTACCAAGCTTGCCCATATGAACATGGTTGATGGTGGGCACGTTTGGGCGAGATAATTGATGAACATTTTAGCTCTCCTTGGTATTGGAAGGTGACAAACTACGGTATTTCCCTAGCCGAGATACTGGCTGGCTGAGTTACTGAGTGAAATGCACTTCCCTGAACTGTCTAAAACTTAACCAAAACTACTTTGCCTTGCCATTGGTAGCTACACTTCAAAGCTAAAAGCGACCAGCTGTCAAACTTTCAGATTTGTCTGACTTGACTAGTTCATTTAAAATGCTTAACTCCGTCGATGATCACTATCCCCCCTAAGCCCTGCAAGTACCTCTTTGACTGGGTCTTCGCCAAGGGAATGTCTGTCCTGCAGTCCAAGACGGAACTTCTGCCCGAGCTGAAGGCCGTGTGTCTGATAGACGTGCCCCTCAACAGGCTGAGACTCCGCAAGAAAGCCTGGAAGAACCCGGGAGCCATCTACGCCGACACTCAGCTGTACGAAGAGGACATCCCCATCTTCACAAACTGGGAGGTCTTTGTTGAGATCCTAAACGGTAAGTCTTGATGATAGATTTGTTGTTTTTTATGTTCTCGGCAGTACCTAGAGTTTGCTGAAGAATGAGGCCAACTGATTGGTTTGTCTACATGTATACGAGGATAAAGATGGGGTCCCTCTAGGCGCTCTAGGTCAAAGCACGACCGCTCAAAATGTTCGCTGCAGCCGAAAATCACTAGGCCCGCCTGGACCACTTCGCTCTGGTAAGCTTTACTTGGGCTGTCCAAATCCTCCGATATTAAAGATCAGCCGGAAACAAACGAAGACTTACTTCATCCTTAGTAGTTTTGCTACACCTAGCAGCTACACACCTAGTCGGCATGACCGAAAACTGTTGTATTTTTATCCTGATTCAGAATGAAAAACCATGTAAAGACGGACACTTGTTGCAATGAGCGCAGTCAGTATACAATAGGCCGGGTAGCAGCGCGGCGAGTCTTTTTTCCCTTGATTTTCGTCATACCCCTCGCGAGGTTTTATGTTAATAAGGCTTCCATTTGAGGGGCGGAGTGGTTTGACCACAATTTTCAAAAATTATTTTCTCCTATTTATCACAGAAAATAAACACAACCACACACATAATGTTGTTGTCAACATTATACTTTATTGATTTAAGCAAAAAAAATTCTTATTACATGTTTCCTTTAACAATTTTCAGGGCCAGAGCCAGTCATTGACCCCAATTATCTTGCGTTGTTCGTCAGAAGATGGCGGCCTTCAGAGTTCATACTTGACCCCTTTGAAGAGATCGTACTTACAGACTGCACAGTGGACGATCTCAAGAACGAGGTAGGATTCTTGACCTATCGCTGTCAATGGCCATTATCCAATTGTAACGTCTGTTGAACATCACATGATATTCCAAATCTTGAACACAAAAAAAATAAAAATAAAATACGCGCATTATTTGGTCGCCTGTGCGCCCTGTTTGTTGAAACACGAATACACGTCAAATTCAACGCGGACACTCAACCAGCCCGTTATCACGTTTCATTTCTAGTCTTGTTTGCAACACATTGACGAAGCTCGTTTGGCTTAAATAGTTTGTTCTGTTCATATTTTAAAGGTTTTTCCTATTCTCGGACTATAACGAGATTTACTGGTTTACCTTCTGTGCTTAACCAGTTCGCGCGGGGATTATTTTAACATCACAGAGCCGAAACGCGGGGTTATTTTTAACGAAACTCGATCCGAGGCGGGTTCAGGCCGATGGTACCGGGAAGCACACCCACGCATTTCCGGCCTTGCTCGCTGCTGACCGACATTTCCGGCCTTGCTCATGACGTGTTTGTGCATCATCCATTTTGAATCTAGGGAAACTTTGCGTGTATTTACGTCCTCCGTCGTGAACTGGTTAAGGGTTGCTTTTAAAGCCAAAAACAAACTGATAAAGTTGTAACCTATCATCAAGTGGACTATTTGAGTCTTTTGGAACAATCAATTTTTCAACAAAGTCAGTTTCAAACATAACTTTCATGTTTATCTTTTGAATAATTTTGGTGCCAAAGTGACCAATGTTGTATGCTTTCGTCATGTATGACAGTTATCTAGACTAAGTGGCATCGGCCAAGAGAATGTCTGTTTCGCCAAAGGCAAAGGGACCTTCCCCTGCGAGGTCTCACTGCTGGAGATGCAAACAGATTTAGAGTGGAACCCCAACGTGACCTCCCTCAACTCGTGGCCATTGTATATCAGCGACGATGGTGCAGTCGTTTACTACTGGTAAGTCATCTGGGGCCAATTTCACGGAGCTGCTAAGCACACAAATTTGCTTAGCATGAAAATTGGTAAAAACAAGGTTACAGACCAAATTTTTACAGGACCTTTATTGTTTTTGATTGATAATCAGCTGTTTTTTTGCTTAGCATGAAAAACACGTAGAATTTTGGCTGATAACTTGTTTTTAATGAGCAAGACTTTTTTGTGCTAAGCAAATTGTTGTGCTTAGCAGCTCCGTGAAATTGGCCCCAGTAGGTTTATTACTACCGCCATAGAGCTATAGTAAATGACTAGAGCGCTGGCTCGATTGTACAAAGTGATTCCTGCTGGGCGCAACCATGTTTGTGCACAAAGCTATGAAAAACTCAAAACTTTGTACGGCTTTTGTACGGCTATTTGCATATCTGCGTTTGTATAGACGATGTGCCCTCCGACGTCATGTGTTTACATCTGTATTCAAATATGCCCGGCAGTGATGCGCGCCCATCGTGTTTTACATACAATTTGCTTAAAGAGTGATGTCGCAGGTCAGATCACCTTTGAGTTATGTGACCCTTTGATGTCATCTCTTAACCAAATTTATGTAAAATTCTTGTAAAACCGAGGGCACATTGTCTATTCTATAAAGTGCGTTACCGAAGCCGATACGCCCAAATCTAAAACGCACGATCAGCAAATGAATGTTTCGTTTGTTTATCTACGCAAACGGCTGATTTTGCCGTAAGTTTTTTTTTAAATGGCATGATGCGAGTAAGTTGTTTGCGTCTGTTCTACTTTTACTAGTTTGGTTTGACTGCCTCTTGATAACAAACTGAGGGAGGTACGCAACATACTAGTCAACCCTCAAACTAACAACCTAATTTGAATTAGGTTATGTCATCGATTGCTCTCTTGATAGGAGTGCACTAGTGTTTTTACAACAACAACAAAACATTCCCAAGCTTATCTTTAGGAACAATATTTAAGACTTGTTGATATTTTTGTTTAATCTTAGTGATGGATCGGAAGATCTCAAAGAACTCACCGAGAAAGAAAAACAGGAAATCATGAAGAAGGAGAACTCCCGCTTGGAGAAGACGAGCCAGAAACCAAACTACCCCTCGCCGCGCAAAGAGAGGGCACTCAAGATATACACGGATGTTTCAAATTTGACATAAAATACAGACGATTCTATAAAAAGCAGGCAATCTGGGTTTAGAGACTACCTCTCGTACGTAGCACAGAAGAGGAAACAGATCATGGATGAGGACATCAAACAGGATGATGCCAGTGGCACAGGTTTCGTTTAATTTCTTAACTAGTGACCAGAATTGGGCCTGTATACTTAAAGGTAGTATACACCATTGGTAACTGCTTGAATTATCATGAATGGGTGGATTTAGGGGGTTATATTTCATAGTAAATATCGTTTAACTGACCTGTTCGAAGTTTTACAATCATGGTTACTGAGAAAAGCAAGAAAAACGACTTTCGTTTTCAACCGAAATCGGGCAGTTTTTCTTATGTTGTTTTTGTTTTTTCGCGATCGCCGTCTGGCGATAATGAATTTTAGTTTATACAATTAAAATTTTTGAAACAATTACAGGATATCTAGGGCAATCGTTTTGCTGGATGCCTACAATCATTATTTACTTTCAAATAAGTAAGATATTTCTTAAGAATTCGGTAGTAAATTTGTTGATACCTGCAAATGGTGTATACTACCTTTTAAACCCGTCAGTCACTATATATAGTGCCCTAAACCACCCAGCCTATTACTCTCTGCGGCACCTAAAACTGCCTGAACACACTATGGTTTTAACCAGTTCGCATCGGGATTAGTGTAACATTAACCGAGCTAAGGCGCGGGATTGATTTGTAACGAAACTCGATCCGAGGTGGGTTCAGGCCGATGGTCCTGGTGGGAAGCACACCTACGCATTCCGTGCCTTGCTCGCTGCTGACAGACACTTTCGGCCTTGCTCGTGATGTGTTTATGCGTCATCTGTTTTGAATCTCTGGAAAAACTTTGCGTGTGTATACGTCCTCTGGCGCGAACTGGTTAAAGGTTAATCACTGGATACAGGCACGATGTCAGGGTTTTGCTTGCCTGTTGCAAAATAGAATTGTCCCAAATTTTGCTTGTGTCGGTGTGGCAATATTTGCAGTTTTGTTGTCAGTCTCGTTGCAATCTGCCACTCTTAGCCTTCTGGCTATACCACTGATTAAATTAACACAACAAAATACAATGGAGAAAACATGTAGCTCACAAATAAGTGAATGTTTGCGAGTGCAATGGTAAGAATAATTTCATACAAGACTGGAATAAGTCCTTGTCATCTGGATTTTTTTTTTTTTTTTAGGGGGGGGATGCATAAACAAGGATCTAATCATGTGTTGTGTATTCCTAATAATGTCCAGCTCTGTGCAGTTTTAATTTAAAAATAAAAATTGCACACTGTCTGCAGAATTTGCTAAAGACTGTATGACAAGTCCATTGGGCGTCAACTTTAGATGATTTATTGGTTGCCTTATTAGGTAGAGTTAAGCAATTGTTTTTTTATCTACAAATGATCTATATAATTCTTGCAGGTGCCGTTTAGGCATAACAACAAAAATGTTATGTTGGCGTAACGGGCCCCCAAAAATAGGGTAGGTAGGTAGGGATTTTTTTTTTTTTTTTTTTTTTTCCCTCTCCTCCCAGCAATGAAAATGATATGTTTTATAATTGTTTAAGCCGGTAGTGATACACGATAGCGTGTCCAGGTTCAATATATACACAATCCACACACATAGTAGTGAGAAACGGTCAGAAATGGTTTCAAACGTATTTATAACTAGATTTATATAGATTTTAATCATTAAATTTCGTCCCTTGAAAAAAAAAATATCCAGGGTCGGCCGTATTTTTAGGGTCGGTCGGGTTACGCCAACATAATTTTTTAAAATTTTTATGCCTTACCTGGAGATTGACACTCGCATTCCATCTGCTGTTAGATACTTTTTCCAACAGCAGCTTATTAAAGTGTCCAGTTATATGTACGTCCGAAATGACGGAATTGCCCTTAGTTTATATGTCTATTTTACACATTGCATAGAACAATAGGACTCAAACATGAAGTTGATAATAAGTTTGCTTTTACAAATTTTTTTGTACTTAATTTGTCCTCGGTCTGTGAAAAAGCAATCGGCATATCAGATAAATATACCTCAGATTCAGTGGCTCCATATATTTCCTTTGAATGTGGCAAAAAAAAGCAATTAAATAAAAAAAAATGCAAAATGTTATATTATTTTCAAAGTTTATAATATAGACTTCCTCGTCTAAAGAGAATCATTTAAGATAGCAGATATATATATTAAAATGCTGGCAATACAGTCAATTTACCAGCTTGAAGTTCATATTCTGCGACTTACACAGAGAACTTTGTGCTGACTTTGTTATGCCTAATGTTTGTAAAATATTTCTGCTTACTAGCATATCTTTCGTATTACCTAGTAACTTCATCCTTATGTAACGACCATTTTCGGGTGGAAGGTGTAAATTTGATAAAGGCATCTACACAACCAATTGTTCAATAATTGTCTTATAAAACTATGCGATTATGAAATTAATGGTGAATAATTTATAATCACAAAAATTAGGTGGAATCATTTTGAATATGTTTATCCTATTTTCTGCGCACGGTCTGCTCATCAGCTAAATCTTTTGCCGAATACATAAGAGCTATCAATTGCTTATAAGCAGAAGCACTGAGAAAAAGAAAAAGCTCATCAAACGAAGCAAAAGCAATTGCTTAAAGAAAATGTACATAACCTTTTGGTTTGCCTAACGGCTTTTTCTTAAGCTTGCTTAGCAAATGCTCAGCTTCTGAACAAGATGCGCTAAATGCCTATCGGCAAAGCTTGTTTATATGTATACGTTTTTTTAGGCAATTGCTAATCTGGGAAGCATTGTTTGCATGAAACAAGCTTTTGATCCTGCTTAAAAGTAGAAGCTTTTGCTCGTTAGCAATTTTATATTTTTATGTATAAAAATGTAAGCAAAAGCCTAGAAAAAGCAATTGCTAGTTTGTATGTATTCGGCTCATAGTCAAACAGCCCCAGTCGGACTATTTATTATCCGTGGTCCAACAGAGCCCTCTCTGTAACCAACGTCAGATTTTGGTCAGCAGTGCTAATTTTATGCGAGTCCGCACGTCAGCCAATAGGAGACAACTTTGGTGACGTCATTTCGATCAGAACTGTGGACCGAGTTGTTTAATTGGTCAGTTTGGCTGTTGTGCTTTTGTAACAAACAACAGGCTCTAGAAGACCTGATAGACGGCGCCTGCTGAATGGTCAGATTCTGGAGGTCGAGTCGTTTTCGCATAATTATTGCCGAATCTGCTAGCACATACTCATATATTCTTGTCTGCACGGTGATATTCCATAGACCACCCATTTTACCTCAAATGGCAATTTCGAATTTGTTTTTATTAAATTAAAGTAAACTATTTCATTGTATTGATATTACCAACTAAGTTTGTATATATAAAAAAAAAACACCCACAAAAAGGACCCATCAAATCTTTTCAAACGTAATAAATATAAATGTCTAAAAAGCCCTAATGTTTCCAAAGTTAAACTTGGATAACGCTTTGCTCAATCAAAGTTCAACAACTAATAAATGTATTTTGACACACTCGGCTTCTTTTTGTTATTTAAAATTGAATCCAAAAAGACTGGATATATTTTTGTGTGTGTGTTACAAAGAACAGCCTGCTAAATTGCTACATGTACATGGTGTATTACTTATCTTTTTTGAAAAATATTTCTGCCTTTAGGCCTAAATTCGTGAAAAACTGTTTAAATATCCTTTTTCTGATTTTTGTTTTCATCTATAAATTGGAGCGGCATAAAATATAACAATGCTTTACATTCTCCATTGATTGTATTTTTTATTAAAAACAAATGTGAGGCCAATTTCAGGGAGCTGCTAAGCACAGAAATTTTGCTTAGCACAACAAAGTCTTGCCCAGTAAAAACAGGTTACCAACCAAACTCCATGTAATTTTCATGCCAGGCAAAAACCAGCTGAATACCAGTCACAACATGAACAATATACACTGTACATGTACATTACCTAATAGTGGGTATGTAACCCTGTTCAATTCGCCAAGGAACAATTGTTATTCTAAGCAAATTTGTTGTGCTTGACAGCTCTATGAAATTTGCCCCTATTACTTGCTTTATGTACAAATAAATAATGTTTCCCATTACAATTT
>JBAIAA010001836.1:0-29236 GCA_037893245.1 Crossaster papposus | reverse complement strand
GCATAAGAAATATGTAAAGGGAAAGAAGTGTGCATAAGAAATATGTAAAGGGAAAGAAGTGTGCATAAGAAATATGTAAAGGGAAAGAAGTGTGCATAAGAAATATGTAAAGGGAAAGAAGTGTGCATAAGAAATATGTAAAGGGAAAGAAGTGTGCATAAGAAATATGTAAAGGGAAAGAAGTGTGCATACGAAATATGTAAAGGGAAAGAAGTGTGCATAAGAAATAAACACATGATGTCGGGACAAGCCCTCGAGTTAAATATGTAAAGGGAAAGAAGTGTGCATAAGAAATAATAAAGGGAAAGAAGTGTGCATAAGAAATATGTAAAGGGAAAGAAGTGTGCATAAGAAATATGTAAAGGGAAAGAAATGTGCATAAGAAATATGTAAAGGGAAAGAAGCGTGCATAAGAAATATGTAAAGGGAAAGAAGTGTGCATAAGAAATATGTAAAGGGAAAGAAGTGTGCATAAGAAATAAACACATGATGTCGGGACAAGCCCTCGAGTTAAATATGTAAAGGGAAAGAAGTGTGCATACGAAATATGTAAAGGGAAAGAAGCGTGCATAAGAAATATGTAAAGGGAAAGAAGTGTGCATACGAAATATGTAAAGGGAAAGAAGTGTGCATAAGAAATATGTAAAGGGAAATAAGTGTGCATAAGAAATATGTAAAGGAAAGAAGTGTGCATAAGAAATATGTAAAGGGAAAGAAGTGTGCATAAGAAATATGTAAAGGGAAAGAAGTGTGCATAAGAAATATGTAAAGGGAAAGAAGTGTGCATAAGAAATATGTAAAGGGAAAGAAGTGTGCATAAGAAATATGTAAAGGGAAAGAAGTGTGCATAAGAAATATGTAAAGGGAAAGAAGTGTGCATAAGAAATATGTAAAGGGAAAGAAGTGTGCATAAGAAATATGTAAAGGGAAAGAAGTGTGCATAAGAAATATGTAAAGGGAAAGAAGTGTGCATAAGAAATATGTAAAGGGAAAGAAGTGTGCATAAGAAATATGTAAAGGGAAAGAAGTGTGCATAAGAAATATGTAAAGGGAAAGAAGTGTGCATACAAAATATGTAAAGGGAAAGAAGTGTGCATAAGAAATATGTAAAGGGAAAGAAGTGTGCATAAGAAATATGTAAAGGGAAAGAAGTGTGCATAAGAAATATGTAAAGGGAAAGAAGTGTGCATAAGAAATATGTAAAGGGAAAGAAGTGTGCATAAGAAATATGTAAAGGGAAAGAAGTGTGCATAAGAAATAAACACATGATGTCGGTACAAGCCCTCGAGTTAAATATGTAAAGGGAAAGAAGTGTGCATAAGAAATAATAAAGGGAAAGAAGTGTGCATAAGAAATATGTAAAGGGAAAGAAGTGTGCATAAGAAATATGTAAAGGGAAAGAAGTGTGCATAAGAAATATGTAAAGGGAAAGAAGCGTGCATAAGAAATATGTAAAGGGAAAGAAGTGTGCATAAGAAATATGTAAAGGGAAAGAAGTGTGCATAAGAAATATGTAAAGGGAAAGAAGTGTGCATAAGAAATATGTAAAGGGAAAGAAGTGTGCATAAGAAATATGTAAAGGGAAAGAAGTGTGCATAAGAAATATGTAAAGGGAAAGAAGTGTGCATAAGAAATATGTAAAGGGAAAGAAGTGTGCATAAGAAATATGTAAAGGGAAAGAAGTGTGCATAAGAAATATGTAAAGGGAAAGAAGTGTGCATAAGAAATATGTAAAGGGAAAGAAGTGTGCATAAGAAATATGTAAAGGGAAAGAAGTGTGCATAAGAAATATGTAAAGGGAAAGAAGTGTGCATAAGAAATATGTAAAGGGAAAGAAGTGTGCATAAGAAATATGTAAAGGGAAAGAAGTGTGCATACAAAATATGTAAAGGGAAAGAAGTGTGCATAAGAAATATGTAAAGGGAAAGAAGTGTGCATAAGAAATATGTAAAGGGAAAGAAGTGTGCATAAGAAATATGTAAAGGGAAAGAAGTGTGCATAAGAAATATGTAAAGGGAAAGAAGTGTGCATAAGAAATATGTAAAGGGAAAGAAGTGTGCATAAGAAATAAACACATGATGTCGGTACAAGCCCTCGAGTTAAATATGTAAAGGGAAAGAAGTGTGCATAAGAAATAATAAAGGGAAAGAAGTGTGCATAAGAAATATGTAAAGGGAAAGAAGTGTGCATAAGAAATATGTAAAGGGAAAGAAGTGTGCATAAGAAATATGTAAAGGGAAAGAAGCGTGCATAAGAAATATGTAAAGGGAAAGAAGTGTGCATAAGAAATATGTAAAGGGAAAGAAGTGTGCATAAGAAATATGTAAAGGGAAAGAAGTGTGCATAAGAAATATGTAAAGGGAAAGAAGTGTGCATAAGAAATATGTAAAGGGAAAGAAGTGTGCATAAGAAATATGTAAAGGGAAAGAAGTGTGCATAAGAAATATGTAAAGGGAAAGAAGTGTGCATAAGAAATATGTAAAGGGAAAGAAGTGTGCATAAGAAATATGTAAAGGGAAAGAAGTGTGCATAAGAAATATGTAAAGGGAAAGAAGTGTGCATAAGAAATATGTAAAGGGAAAGAAGTGTGCATAAGAAATATGTAAAGGGAAATAAGTGTGCATAAGAAATATGTAAAGGAAAGAAGTGTGCATAAGAAATATGTAAAGGGAAAGAAGTGTGCATAAGAAATATGTAAAGGGAAAGAAGTGTGCATACGAAATATGTAAAGGGAAAGAAGTGTGCATAAGAAATATGTAAAGGGAAAGAAGTGTGCATAAGAAATATGTAAAGGGAAAGAAGTGTGCATAAGAAATATGTAAAGGGACAGAAGTGTGCATAAGAAATATGTAAAGGGAAAGAAGTGTGCATAAGAAATATGTAAAGGGAAAGAAGTGTGCATAAGAAATATGTAAAGGGAAAGAAGTGTGCATAAGAAATATGTAAAGGGAAAGAAGTGTGCATAAGAAATATGTAAAGGGAAAGAAGTGTGCATAAGAAATATGTAAAGGGAAAGAAGTGTGCATAAGAAATATGTAAAGGGAAAGAAGTGTGCATAAGAAATATGTAAAGGGAAAGAAGTGTGCATAAGAAATATGTAAAGGGAAAGAAGTGTGCATAAGAAATATGTAAAGGGAAAGAAGTGTGCATAAGAAATATGTAAAGGGAAAGAAGTGTGCATAAGAAATATGTAAAGGGAAAGAAGTGTGCATAAGAAATATGTAAAGGGAAAGAAGTGTGCATAAGAAATATGTAAAGGGAAAGAAGTGTGCATAAGAAATATGTAAAGGGAAAGAAGCGTGCATAAGAAATATGTAAAGGGAAAGAAGTGTGCATAAGAAATAAACACATGATGTCGGGACAAGCCCTCGAGTTAAATATGTAAAGGGAAAGAAGTGTGCATAAGAAATATGTAAAGGGAAAGAAGTGTGCATAAGAAATATGTAAAGGGAAAGAAGTGTGCATAAGAAATATGTAAAGGGAAAGAAGTGTGCATAAGAAATATGTAAAGGGAAAGAAGTGTGCATAAGAAATATGTAAAGGGAAATAAGTGTGCATAAGAAATATGTAAAGGAAAGAAGTGTGCATAAGAAATATGTAAAGGGAAAGAAGTGTGCATAAGAAATATGTAAAGGGAAAGAAGTGTGCATACGAAATATGTAAAGGGAAAGAAGTGTGCATAAGAAATATGTAAAGGGAAAGAAGTGTGCATAAGAAATATGTAAAGGGAAAGAAGTGTGCATAAGAAATATGTAAAGGGAAAGAAGTGTGCATACGAAATATGTAAAGGGAAAGAAGTGTGCATAAGAAATAAACACATGATGTCGGGACAAGCCCTCGAGTTAAATATGTAAAGGGAAAGAAGTGTGCATAAGAAATAATAAAGGGAAAGAAGTGTGCATAAGAAATATGTAAAGGGAAAGAAGTGTGCATAAGAAATATGTAAAGGGAAAGAAATGTGCATAAGAAATATGTAAAGGGAAAGAAGCGTGCATAAGAAATATGTAAAGGGAAAGAAGTGTGCATAAGAAATATGTAAAGGGAAAGAAGTGTGCATAAGAAATATGTAAAGGGAAAGAAGTGTGCATAATAAATATGTAAAGGGAAAGAAGTGTGCATAAGAAATATGTAAAGGGAAAGAAGTGTGCATAAGAAATATGTAAAGGGAAAGAAGTGTGCATAAGAAATATGTAAAGGGAAAGAAGTGTGCATAAGAAATATGTAAAGGGAAAGAAGTGTGCATAAGAAATATGTAAAGGGAAATAAGTGTGCATAAGAAATATGTAAAGGAAAGAAGTGTGCATAAGAAATATGTAAAGGGAAAGAAGTGTGCATAAGAAATATGTAAAGGGAAAGAAGTGTGCATAAGAAATATGTAAAGGGAAAGAAGTGTGCATAAGAAATATGTAAAGGGAAAAAGTGTGCATAAGAAATATGTAAAGGGAAAAAGTGTGCATAAGAAATATGTAAAGGGAAAGAAGTGTGCATAAGAAATATGTAAAGGGAAAGAAGTGTGCATAAGAAATATGTAAAGGGAAAGAAGTGTGCATAAGAAATATGTAAAGGGAAAGAAGTGTGCATAAGAAATATGTAAAGGGAAAGAAGTGTGCATAAGAAATATGTAAAGGGAAATAAGTGTGCATAAGAAATATGTAAAGGGAAAGAAGTGTGCATAAGAAATATGTAAAGGGAAAGAAGTGTGCATAAGAAATATGTAAAGGGAAAGAAGTGTGCATAAGAAATATGTAAAGGGAAAGAAGTGTGCATAAGAAATATGTAAAGGGAAAGAAGTGTGCATAAGAAATATGTAAAGGGAAAGAAGTGTGCATAAGAAATATGTAAAGGGAAAAAAGTGTGCATACGAAATATGTAAAGGGAAAGAAGTGTGCATAAGAAATATGTAAAGGGAAAGAAGTGTGCATAAGAAATATGTAAAGGGAAAAAGTGTGCATAAGAAATATGTAAAGGGAAAGAAGTGTGCATAAGAAATATGTAAAGGGAAAGAAGTGTGCATAAGAAATATGTAAAGGGAAAGAAGTGTGCATAAGAAATATGTAAAGGGAAAGAAGTGTGCATAAGAAATATGTAAAGGGAAAGAAGTGTGCATAAGAAATATGTAAAGGGAAAGAAGTGTGCATAAGAAATATGTAAAGGGAAAGAAGTGTGCATAAGAAATAAACACATGATGTCGGTACAAGCCCTCGAGTTAAATATGTAAAGGGAAAGAAGTGTGCATAAGAAATAATAAAGGGAAAGAAGTGTGCATAAGAAATATGTAAAGGGAAAGAAGTGTGCATAAGAAATATGTAAAGGGAAAGAAGTGTGCATAAGAAATATGTAAAGGGAAAGAAGCGTGCATAAGAAATATGTAAAGGGAAAGAAGTGTGCATAAGAAATATGTAAAGGGAAAGAAGTGTGCATAAGAAATATGTAAAGGGAAAGAAGTGTGCATAAGAAATATGTAAAGGGAAAGAAGTGTGCATAAGAAATATGTAAAGGGAAAGAAGTGTGCATAAGAAATATGTAAAGGGAAAGAAGTGTGCATAAGAAATATGTAAAGGGAAAGAAGTGTGCATAAGAAATATGTAAAGGGAAAGAAGTGTGCATAAGAAATATGTAAAGGGAAAGAAGTGTGCATAAGAAATATGTAAAGGGAAAGAAGTGTGCATAAGAAATATGTAAAGGGAAAGAAGTGTGCATAAGAAATATGTAAAGGGAAATAAGTGTGCATAAGAAATATGTAAAGGAAAGAAGTGTGCATAAGAAATATGTAAAGGGAAAGAAGTGTGCATAAGAAATATGTAAAGGGAAAGAAGTGTGCATACGAAATATGTAAAGGGAAAGAAGTGTGCATAAGAAATATGTAAAGGGAAAGAAGTGTGCATAAGAAATATGTAAAGGGAAAGAAGTGTGCATAAGAAATATGTAAAGGGACAGAAGTGTGCATAAGAAATATGTAAAGGGAAAGAAGTGTGCATAAGAAATATGTAAAGGGAAAGAAGTGTGCATAAGAAATATGTAAAGGGAAAGAAGTGTGCATAAGAAATATGTAAAGGGAAAGAAGTGTGCATAAGAAATATGTAAAGGGAAAGAAGTGTGCATAAGAAATATGTAAAGGGAAAGAAGTGTGCATAAGAAATATGTAAAGGGAAAGAAGTGTGCATAAGAAATATGTAAAGGGAAAGAAGTGTGCATAAGAAATATGTAAAGGGAAAGAAGTGTGCATAAGAAATATGTAAAGGGAAAGAAGTGTGCATAAGAAATATGTAAAGGGAAAGAAGTGTGCATAAGAAATATGTAAAGGGAAAGAAGTGTGCATAAGAAATATGTAAAGGGAAAGAAGTGTGCATAAGAAATATGTAAAGGGAAAGAAGTGTGCATAAGAAATATGTAAAGGGAAAGAAGCGTGCATAAGAAATATGTAAAGGGAAAGAAGTGTGCATAAGAAATAAACACATGATGTCGGGACAAGCCCTCGAGTTAAATATGTAAAGGGAAAGAAGTGTGCATAAGAAATATGTAAAGGGAAAGAAGTGTGCATAAGAAATATGTAAAGGGAAAGAAGTGTGCATAAGAAATATGTAAAGGGAAAGAAGTGTGCATAAGAAATATGTAAAGGGAAAGAAGTGTGCATAAGAAATATGTAAAGGGAAATAAGTGTGCATAAGAAATATGTAAAGGAAAGAAGTGTGCATAAGAAATATGTAAAGGGAAAGAAGTGTGCATAAGAAATATGTAAAGGGAAAGAAGTGTGCATACGAAATATGTAAAGGGAAAGAAGTGTGCATAAGAAATATGTAAAGGGAAAGAAGTGTGCATAAGAAATATGTAAAGGGAAAGAAGTGTGCATAAGAAATATGTAAAGGGAAAGAAGTGTGCATACGAAATATGTAAAGGGAAAGAAGTGTGCATAAGAAATAAACACATGATGTCGGGACAAGCCCTCGAGTTAAATATGTAAAGGGAAAGAAGTGTGCATAAGAAATAATAAAGGGAAAGAAGTGTGCATAAGAAATATGTAAAGGGAAAGAAGTGTGCATAAGAAATATGTAAAGGGAAAGAAATGTGCATAAGAAATATGTAAAGGGAAAGAAGCGTGCATAAGAAATATGTAAAGGGAAAGAAGTGTGCATAAGAAATATGTAAAGGGAAAGAAGTGTGCATAAGAAATATGTAAAGGGAAAGAAGTGTGCATAATAAATATGTAAAGGGAAAGAAGTGTGCATAAGAAATATGTAAAGGGAAAGAAGTGTGCATAAGAAATATGTAAAGGGAAAGAAGTGTGCATAAGAAATATGTAAAGGGAAAGAAGTGTGCATAAGAAATATGTAAAGGGAAAGAAGTGTGCATAAGAAATATGTAAAGGGAAATAAGTGTGCATAAGAAATATGTAAAGGAAAGAAGTGTGCATAAGAAATATGTAAAGGGAAAGAAGTGTGCATAAGAAATATGTAAAGGGAAAGAAGTGTGCATAAGAAATATGTAAAGGGAAAGAAGTGTGCATAAGAAATATGTAAAGGGAAAAAGTGTGCATAAGAAATATGTAAAGGGAAAAAGTGTGCATAAGAAATATGTAAAGGGAAAGAAGTGTGCATAAGAAATATGTAAAGGGAAAGAAGTGTGCATAAGAAATATGTAAAGGGAAAGAAGTGTGCATAAGAAATATGTAAAGGGAAAGAAGTGTGCATAAGAAATATGTAAAGGGAAAGAAGTGTGCATAAGAAATATGTAAAGGGAAATAAGTGTGCATAAGAAATATGTAAAGGGAAAGAAGTGTGCATAAGAAATATGTAAAGGGAAAGAAGTGTGCATAAGAAATATGTAAAGGGAAAGAAGTGTGCATAAGAAATATGTAAAGGGAAAGAAGTGTGCATAAGAAATATGTAAAGGGAAAGAAGTGTGCATAAGAAATATGTAAAGGGAAAGAAGTGTGCATAAGAAATATGTAAAGGGAAAAAAGTGTGCATACGAAATATGTAAAGGGAAAGAAGTGTGCATAAGAAATAAACACATGATGTCGGGACAAGCCCTCGAGTTAAATATGTAAAGGGAAAGAAGTGTGCATAAGAAATAATAAAGGGAAAGAAGTGTGCATAAGAAATATGTAAAGGGAAAGAAGTGTGCATAAGAAATATGTAAAGGGAAAGAAATGTGCATAAGAAATATGTAAAGGGAAAGAAGTGTGCATAAGAAATATGTAAAGGGAAAGAAGTGTGCATAAGAAATATGTAAAGGGAAAGAAGTGTGCATACGAAATATGTAAAGGGAAAGAAGTGTGCATAAGAAATAAACACATGACGTCGGGACAAGCCCTCGAGTTAAATATGTAAAGGGAAAGAAGTGTGCATAAGAAATAATAAAGGGAAAGAAGTGTGCATAAGAAATATGTAAAGGGAAAGAAGTGTGCATAAGAAATATGTAAAGGGAAAGAAGTGTGCATAAGAAATATGTAAAGGGAAAGAAGTGTGCATACGAAATATGTAAAGGGAAAGAAGTGTGCATAAGAAATATGTAAAGGGAAAGAAGTGTGCATAAGAAATATGTAAAGGGAAAGAAGTGTGCATAAGAAATATGTAAAGGGAAAGAAGTGTGCATAAGAAATATGTAAAGGGAAAGAAGTGTGCATAAGAAATATGTAAAGGGAAAGAAGTGTGCATAAGAAATATGTAAAGGGAAAGAAGTGTGCATAAGAAATATGTAAAGGGAAAGAAGTGTGCATAAGAAATATGTAAAGGGAAAGAAGTGTGCATAAGAAATATGTAAAGGGAAAGAAGTGTGCATACGAAATATGTAAAGGGAAAGAAGTGTGCATAAGAAATAAACACATGATGTCGGGACAAGCCCTCGAGTTAAATATGTAAAGGGAAAGAAGTGTGCATAAGAAATAATAAAGGGAAAGAAGTGTGCATAAGAAATATGTAAAGGGAAAGAAGTGTGCATAAGAAATATGTAAAGGGAAAGAAATGTGCATAAGAAATATGTAAAGGGAAAGAAGCGTGCATAAGAAATATGTAAAGGGAAAGAAGTGTGCATAAGAAATATGTAAAGGGAAAGAAGTGTGCATAAGAAATATGTAAAGGGAAAGAAGTGTGCATAATAAATATGTAAAGGGAAAGAAGTGTGCATAAGAAATATGTAAAGGGAAAGAAGTGTGCATAAGAAATATGTAAAGGGAAAGAAGTGTGCATAAGAAATATGTAAAGGGAAAGAAGTGTGCATAAGAAATATGTAAAGGGAAAGAAGTGTGCATAAGAAATATGTAAAGGGAAAGAAGTGTGCATAAGAAATATGTAAAGGGAAAAAGTGTGCATAAGAAATATGTAAAGGGAAAAAGTGTGCATAAGAAATATGTAAAGGGAAAGAAGTGTGCATAAGAAATATGTAAAGGGAAAGAAGTGTGCATAAGAAATATGTAAAGGGAAAGAAGTGTGCATAAGAAATATGTAAAGGGAAAGAAGTGTGCATAAGAAATATGTAAAGGGAAAGAAGTGTGCATAAGAAATATGTAAAGGGAAATAAGTGTGCATAAGAAATATGTAAAGGGAAAGAAGTGTGCATAAGAAATATGTAAAGGGAAAGAAGTGTGCATAAGAAATATGTAAAGGGAAAGAAGTGTGCATAAGAAATATGTAAAGGGAAAGAAGTGTGCATAAGAAATATGTAAAGGGAAATAAGTGTGCATAAGAAATATGTAAAGGGAAAGAAGTGTGCATAAGAAATATGTAAAGGAAAAGAAGTGTGCATAAGAAATATGTAAAGGGAAAGAAGTGTGCATAAGAAATATGTAAAGGGAAATAAGTGTGCATAAGAAATATGTAAAGGGAAAGAAGTGTGCATAAGAAATATGTAAAGGGAAAGAAGTGTGCATAAGAAATATGTAAAGGGAAAGAAGTGTGCATAAGAAATATGTAAAGGGAAAGAAGTGTGCATAAGAAATATGTAAAGGGAAAAAGTGTGCATAAGAAATATGTAAAGGGAAAGAAGTGTGCATAAGAAATATGTAAAGGGAAAGAAGTGTGCATAAGAAATATGTAAAGGGAAAGAAGTGTGCATACGAAATATGTAAAGGGAAAGAATTGTGCATAAGAAATATGTAAAGGGAACGAAGTGTGCATAAGAAATATGTAAAGGGAAATAAGTGTGCATAAGAAATATGTAAAGGGAAATAAGTGTGCATAAGAAATATGTAAAGGGAAAGAAGTGTGCATAAGAAATATGTAAAGGGAAAGAAGTGTGCATAAGAAATATGTAAAGGGAAAGAAGTGTGCATAAGAAATATGTAAAGGGAAAGAAGTGTGCATAAGAAATATGTAAAGGGAAAGAAGTGTGCATAAGAAATATGTAAAGGGAAAGAAGTGTGCATAAGAAATATGTAAAGGGAAAGAAGTGTGCATAAGGAATATGTAAAGGGAAAGAAGTGTGCATAGGAAATATGTAAAGGGAAAGAAGTGTGCATAGGAAATATGTAAAGGGAAAGAAGTGTGCATAAGAAATATGTAAAGGGAAAGAAGTGTGCATAAGAAATATGTAAAGGGAAAGAAGTGTGCATAAGAAATATGTAAAGGGAAAGAAGTGTGCATAAGAAATATGTAAAGGGAAAGAAGTGTGCATAAGAAATATGTAAAGGGAAAGAAGTGTGCATAAGAAATATGTAAAGGGAAAGAAGTGTGCATAAGAAATATGTAAAGGGAAAGAAGTGTGCATAAGAAATATGTAAAGGGAAAGAAGTGTGCATAAGAAATATGTAAAGGGAAAGAAGTGTGCATAAGAAATATGTAAAGGGAAAGAAGTGTGCATAAGAAATATGTAAAGGGAAAGAAGTGTGCATAAGAAATATGTAAAGGGAAAGAAGTGTGCATAAGAAATATGTAAAGGGAAAGAAGTGTGCATAAGAAATATGTAAAGGGAAAGAAGTGTGCATAAGAAATATGTAAAGGGAAAGAAGTGTGCATAAGAAATATGTAAAGGGAAAGAAGTGTGCATAAGAAATATGTAAAGGGAAAGAAGTGTGCATAAGAAATATGTAAAGGGAAAGAAGTGTGCATAAGAAATATGTAAAGGGAAAGAAGTGTGCATAAGAAATATGTAAAGGGAAAGAAGTGTGCATAAGAAATATGTAAAGGGAAAGAAGTGTGCATAAGAAATATGTAAAGGGAAAGAAGTGTGCATAAGAAATATGTAAAGGAAAAGAAGTGTGCATAAGAAATATGTAAAGGGAAAGAAGTGTGCATAAGAAATATGTAAAGGGAAAGAAGTGCGCATAAGAAATATGTAAAGGGAAAGAAGTGCGCATAAGAAATATGTAAAGGGAAAGAAGTGCGCATAAGAAATATGTAAAGGGAAAGAAGTGCGCATAAGAAATATGTAAAGGGAAAGAAGTGCGCATAAGAAATATGTAAAGGGAAAGAAGTGCGCATAAGAAATATGTAAAGGGAAAGAAGTGTGCATAAGAAATATGTAAAGGGAAATAAATGTGCATAAGAAATATGTAAAGGGAAAGAAGTGTGCATAAGAAATATGTAAAGGGAAAGAAGTGTGCATAAGAAATATGTAAAGGGAAAGAAGTGTGCATAAGAAATATGTAAAGGGAAAGAAGTGTGCATAAGAAATATGTAAAGGGAAAGAAGTGTGCATAAGAAATATGTAAAGGGAAAGAAGTGTGCATAAGAAATATGTAAAGGGAAAGAAGTGTGCATAAGAAATATGTAAAGGGAAAGAAGTGTGCATAAGAAATATGTAAAGGGAAAGAAGTGTGCATAAGAAATAGGTAAAGGGAAAGAAGTGTGCATAAGAAATATGTAAAGGGAAAGAAGTGTGCATAAGAAATATGTAAAGGGAAAGAAGTGTGCATAAGAAATATGTAAAGGGAAAGAAGTGTGCATAAGAAATATGTAAAGGGAAAGAAGTGTGCATACGAAATATGTAAAGGGAAAGAAGTGTGCATAAGAAATAAACACATGATGTCGGGACAAGCCCTCGAGTTAAATATGTAAAGGGAAAGAAGTGTGCATAAGAAATAATAAAGGGAAAGAAGTGTGCATAAGAAATATGTAAAGGGAAAGAAGTGTGCATAAGAAATATGTAAAGGGAAAGAAATGTGCATAAGAAATATGTAAAGGGAAAGAAGCGTGCATAAGAAATATGTAAAGGGAAAGAAGTGTGCATAAGAAATATGTAAAGGGAAAGAAGTGTGCATAAGAAATATGTAAAGGGAAAGAAGTGTGCATAATAAATATGTAAAGGGAAAGAAGTGTGCATAAGAAATATGTAAAGGGAAAGAAGTGTGCATAAGAAATATGTAAAGGGAAAGAAGTGTGCATAAGAAATATGTAAAGGGAAAGAAGTGTGCATAAGAAATATGTAAAGGGAAAGAAGTGTGCATAAGAAATATGTAAAGGGAAAGAAGTGTGCATAAGAAATATGTAAAGGGAAAAAGTGTGCATAAGAAATATGTAAAGGGAAAAAGTGTGCATAAGAAATATGTAAAGGGAAAGAAGTGTGCATAAGAAATATGTAAAGGGAAAGAAGTGTGCATAAGAAATATGTAAAGGGAAAGAAGTGTGCATAAGAAATATGTAAAGGGAAAGAAGTGTGCATAAGAAATATGTAAAGGGAAAGAAGTGTGCATAAGAAATATGTAAAGGGAAATAAGTGTGCATAAGAAATATGTAAAGGGAAAGAAGTGTGCATAAGAAATATGTAAAGGGAAAGAAGTGTGCATAAGAAATATGTAAAGGGAAAGAAGTGTGCATAAGAAATATGTAAAGGGAAAGAAGTGTGCATAAGAAATATGTAAAGGGAAATAAGTGTGCATAAGAAATATGTAAAGGGAAAGAAGTGTGCATAAGAAATATGTAAAGGAAAAGAAGTGTGCATAAGAAATATGTAAAGGGAAAGAAGTGTGCATAAGAAATATGTAAAGGGAAATAAGTGTGCATAAGAAATATGTAAAGGGAAAGAAGTGTGCATAAGAAATATGTAAAGGGAAAGAAGTGTGCATAAGAAATATGTAAAGGGAAAGAAGTGTGCATAAGAAATATGTAAAGGGAAAGAAGTGTGCATAAGAAATATGTAAAGGGAAAAAGTGTGCATAAGAAATATGTAAAGGGAAAGAAGTGTGCATAAGAAATATGTAAAGGGAAAGAAGTGTGCATAAGAAATATGTAAAGGGAAAGAAGTGTGCATACGAAATATGTAAAGGGAAAGAATTGTGCATAAGAAATATGTAAAGGGAACGAAGTGTGCATAAGAAATATGTAAAGGGAAATAAGTGTGCATAAGAAATATGTAAAGGGAAATAAGTGTGCATAAGAAATATGTAAAGGGAAAGAAGTGTGCATAAGAAATATGTAAAGGGAAAGAAGTGTGCATAAGAAATATGTAAAGGGAAAGAAGTGTGCATAAGAAATATGTAAAGGGAAAGAAGTGTGCATAAGAAATATGTAAAGGGAAAGAAGTGTGCATAAGAAATATGTAAAGGGAAAGAAGTGTGCATAAGAAATATGTAAAGGGAAAGAAGTGTGCATAAGGAATATGTAAAGGGAAAGAAGTGTGCATAGGAAATATGTAAAGGGAAAGAAGTGTGCATAGGAAATATGTAAAGGGAAAGAAGTGTGCATAAGAAATATGTAAAGGGAAAGAAGTGTGCATAAGAAATATGTAAAGGGAAAGAAGTGTGCATAAGAAATATGTAAAGGGAAAGAAGTGTGCATAAGAAATATGTAAAGGGAAAGAAGTGTGCATAAGAAATATGTAAAGGGAAAGAAGTGTGCATAAGAAATATGTAAAGGGAAAGAAGTGTGCATAAGAAATATGTAAAGGGAAAGAAGTGTGCATAAGAAATATGTAAAGGGAAAGAAGTGTGCATAAGAAATATGTAAAGGGAAAGAAGTGTGCATAAGAAATATGTAAAGGGAAAGAAGTGTGCATAAGAAATATGTAAAGGGAAAGAAGTGTGCATAAGAAATATGTAAAGGGAAAGAAGTGTGCATAAGAAATATGTAAAGGGAAAGAAGTGTGCATAAGAAATATGTAAAGGGAAAGAAGTGTGCATAAGAAATATGTAAAGGGAAAGAAGTGTGCATAAGAAATATGTAAAGGGAAAGAAGTGTGCATAAGAAATATGTAAAGGGAAAGAAGTGTGCATAAGAAATATGTAAAGGGAAAGAAGTGTGCATAAGAAATATGTAAAGGGAAAGAAGTGTGCATAAGAAATATGTAAAGGGAAAGAAGTGTGCATAAGAAATATGTAAAGGGAAAGAAGTGTGCATAAGAAATATGTAAAGGGAAAGAAGTGTGCATAAGAAATATGTAAAGGAAAAGAAGTGTGCATAAGAAATATGTAAAGGGAAAGAAGTGTGCATAAGAAATATGTAAAGGGAAAGAAGTGCGCATAAGAAATATGTAAAGGGAAAGAAGTGCGCATAAGAAATATGTAAAGGGAAAGAAGTGCGCATAAGAAATATGTAAAGGGAAAGAAGTGCGCATAAGAAATATGTAAAGGGAAAGAAGTGCGCATAAGAAATATGTAAAGGGAAAGAAGTGCGCATAAGAAATATGTAAAGGGAAAGAAGTGTGCATAAGAAATATGTAAAGGGAAATAAATGTGCATAAGAAATATGTAAAGGGAAAGAAGTGTGCATAAGAAATATGTAAAGGGAAAGAAGTGTGCATAAGAAATATGTAAAGGGAAAGAAGTGTGCATAAGAAATATGTAAAGGGAAAGAAGTGTGCATAAGAAATATGTAAAGGGAAAGAAGTGTGCATAAGAAATATGTAAAGGGAAAGAAGTGTGCATAAGAAATATGTAAAGGGAAAGAAGTGTGCATAAGAAATATGTAAAGGGAAAGAAGTGTGCATAAGAAATATGTAAAGGGAAAGAAGTGTGCATAAGAAATATGTAAAGGGAAAGAAGTGTGCATAAGAAATATGTAAAGGGAAAGAAGTGTGCATAAGAAATATGTAAAGGGAAAGAAGTGTGCATAAGAAATATGTAAAGGGAAAGAAGTGTGCATAAGAAATATGTAAAGGGAAAGAAGTGTGCATAAGAAATATGTAAAGGGAAAGAAGTGTGCATAAGAAATATGTAAAGGGAAAGAAGTGTGCATAAGAAATATGTAAAGGGAAAGAAGTGTGCATAAGAAATATGTAAAGGGAAAGAAGTGTGCATAAGAAATATGTAAAGGGAAAGAAGTGTGCATAAGAAATATGTAAAGGGAAAGAAGTGTGCATAAGAAATATGTAAAGGGAAAGAAGTGTGCATAAGAAATATGTAAAGGGAAAGAAGTGTGCATAAGAAATATGTAAAGGGAAAGAAGTGTGCATAAGAAATATGTAAAGGGAAAGAAGTGTGCATAAGAAATATGTAAAGGGAAAGAAGTGTGCATAAGAAATATGTAAAGGGAAAGAAGTGTGCATAAGAAATATGTAAAGGGAAAGAAGTGTGCATAAGAAATATGTAAAGGGAAAGAAGTGTGCATAAGAAATATGTAAAGGGAAAGAAGTGTGCATAAGAAATATGTAAAGGGAAAGAAGTGTGCATAAGAAATAAACACATGATGTGGGAACAAGCCTCAGAAATATGTAAAGGGAAAGAAGTGTGCATAAGAAATATGTAAAGGGAAAGAAGTGTGCATAAGAAATATGTAAAGGGAAAGAAGTGTGCATAAGAAATATGTAAAGGGAAAGAAGTGTGCATAAGAAATATGTAAAGGGAAAGAAGTGTGCATAAGAAATATGTAAAGGGAAAGAAGTGTGCATAAGAAATATGTAAAGGGAAAGAAGTGTGCATAAGAAATATGTAAAGGGAAAGAAGTGTGCATAAGAAATATGTAAAGGGAAAGAAGTGTGCATAAGAAATATGTAAAGGGAAAGAAGTGTGCATAAGAAATATGTAAAGGGAAAGAAGTGTGCATAAGAAATATGTAAAGGGAAAGAAGTGTGCATAAGAAATATGTAAAGGGAAAGAAGTGTGCATAAGAAATATGTAAAGGGAAAGAAGTGTGCATAAGAAATATGTAAAGGGAAAGAAGTGTGCATAAGAAATATGTAAAGGGAAAGAAGTGTGCATAAGAAATATGTAAAGGGAAAGAAGTGTGCATAAGAAATATGTAAAGGGAAAGAAGTGTGCATAAGAAATATGTAAAGGGAAAGAAGTGTGCATAAGAAATATGTAAAGGGAAAGAAGTGTGCATAAGAAATATGTAAAGGGAAAGAAGTGTGCATAAGAAATATGTAAAGGGAAAGAAGTGTGCATAAGAAATATGTAAAGGGAAAGAAGTGTGCATAAGAAATATGTAAAGGGAAAGAAGTGTGCATAAGAAATATGTAAAGGGAAAGAAGTGTGCATAAGAAATATGTAAAGGGAAAGAAGTGTGCATAAGAAATATGTAAAGGGAAAGAAGTGTGCATAAGAAATATGTAAAGGGAAAGAAGTGTGCATAAGAAATATGTAAAGGGAAAGAAGTGTGCATAAGAAATATGTAAAGGGAAAGAAGTGTGCATAAGAAATATGTAAAGGGAAAGAAGTGTGCATAAGAAATATGTAAAGGGAAAGAAGTGTGCATAAGAAATATGTAAAGGGAAAGAAGTGTGCATAAGAAATATGTAAAGGGAAAGAAGTGTGCATAAGAAATATGTAAAGGGAAAGAAGTGTGCATAAGAAATATGTAAAGGGAAAGAAGTGTGCATAAGAAATATGTAAAGGGAAAGAAGTGTGCATAAGAAATATGTAAAGGGAAAGAAGTGTGCATAAGAAATATGTAAAGGGAAAGAAGTGTGCATAAGAAATATGTAAAGGGAAAGAAGTGTGCATAAGAAATATGTAAAGGGAAAGAAGTGTGCATAAGAAATATGTAAAGGGAAAGAAGTGTGCATAAGAAATATGAAAGGGAAAGAAGTGTGCATAAGAAATATGTAAAGGGAAAGAAGTGTGCATAAGAAATATGTAAAGGGAAAGAAGTGTGCATAAGAAATATGTAAAGGGAAAGAAGTGTGCATAAGAAATATGTAAAGGGAAAGAAGTGTGCATAAGAAATATGTAAAGGGAAAGAAGTGTGCATAAGAAATATGTAAAGGGAAAGAAGTGTGCATAAGAAATATGTAAAGGGAAAGAAGTGTGCATAAGAAATATGTAAAGGGAAAGAAGTGTGCATAAGAAATATGTAAAGGGAAAGAAGTGTGCATAAGAAATATGTAAAGGGAAAGAAGTGTGCATAAGAAATATGTAAAGGGAAAGAAGTGTGCATAAGAAATATGTAAAGGGAAAGAAGTGTGCATAAGAAATATGTAAAGGGAAAGAAGTGTGCATAAGAAATATGTAAAGGGAAAGAAGTGTGCATAAGAAATATGTAAAGGGAAAGAAGTGTGCATAAGAAATATGTAAAGGGAAAGAAGTGTGCATAAGAAATATGTAAAGGGAAAGAAGTGTGCATAAGAAATATGTAAAGGGAAAGAAGTGTGCATAAGAAATATGTAAAGGGAAAGAAGTGTGCATAAGAAATATGTAAAGGGAAAGAAGTGTGCATAAGAAATATGTAAAGGGAAAGAAGTGTGCATAAGAAATAAACATGATGTGGAAAAGCCTCGAGTAAATATGTAAAGGGAAAGAAGTGTGCATAAGAAATATGTAAAGGGAAAGAAGTGTGCATAAGAAATATGTAAAGGGAAAGAAGTGTGCATAAGAAATATGTAAAGGGAAAGAAGTGTGCATAAGAAATATGTAAAGGGAAAGAAGTGTGCATAAGAAATATGTAAAGGGAAAGAAGTGTGCATAAGAAATATGTAAAGGGAAAGAAGTGTGCATAAGAAATATGTAAAGGGAAAGAAGTGTGCATAAGAAATATGTAAAGGGAAAGAAGTGTGCATAAGAAATATGTAAAGGGAAAGAAGTGTGCATAAGAAATATGTAAAGGGAAAGAAGTGTGCATAAGAAATAAACAATGAAGTGGGACAAGCATCGAGAAATATGTAAAGGGAAAGAAGTGTGCATAAGAAATATGTAAAGGGAAAGAAGTGTGCATAAGAAATATGTAAAGGGAAAGAAGTGTGCATAAGAAATATGTAAAGGGAAAGAAGTGTGCATAAGAAATATGTAAAGGGAAAGAAGTGTGCATAAGAAATATGTAAAGGGAAAGAAGTGTGCATAAGAAATATGTAAAGGGAAAGAAGTGTGCATAAGAAATATGTAAAGGGAAAGAAGTGTGCATAAGAAATATGTAAAGGGAAAGAAGTGTGCATAAGAAATATGTAAAGGGAAAGAAGTGTGCATAAGAAATATGTAAAGGGAAAGAAGTGTGCATAAGAAATATGTAAAGGGAAAGAAGTGTGCATAAGAAATATGTAAAGGGAAAGAAGTGTGCATAAGAAATATGTAAAGGGAAAGAAGTGTGCATAAGAAATATGTAAAGGGAAAGAAGTGTGCATAAGAAATATGTAAAGGGAAAGAAGTGTGCATAAGAAATATGTAAAGGGAAAGAAGTGTGCATAAGAAATATGTAAAGGGAAAGAAGTGTGCATAAGAAATATGTAAAGGGAAAGAAGTGTGCATAAGAAATATGTAAAGGGAAAGAAGTGTGCATAAGAAATATGTAAAGGGAAAGAAGTGTGCATAAGAAATATGTAAAGGGAAAGAAGTGTGCATAAGAAATATGTAAAGGGAAAGAAGTGTGCATAAGAAATATGTAAAGGGAAAGAAGTGTGCATAAGAAATATGTAAAGGGAAAGAAGTGTGCATAAGAAATATGTAAAGGGAAAGAAGTGTGCATAAGAAATATGTAAAGGGAAAGAAGTGTGCATAAGAAATATGTAAAGGGAAAGAAGTGTGCATAAGAAATATGTAAAGGGAAAGAAGTGTGCATAAGAAATATGTAAAGGGAAAGAAGTGTGCATAAGAAATATGTAAAGGGAAAGAAGTGTGCATAAGAAATATGTAAAGGGAAAGAAGTGTGCATAAGAAATATGTAAAGGGAAAGAAGTGTGCATAAGAAATATGTAAAGGGAAAGAAGTGTGCATAAGAAATATGTAAAGGGAAAGAAGTGTGCATAAGAAATATGTAAAGGGAAAGAAGTGTGCATAAGAAATATGTAAAGGGAAAGAAGTGTGCATAAGAAATATGTAAAGGGAAAGAAGTGTGCATAAGAAATATGTAAAGGGAAAGAAGTGTGCATAAGAAATATGTAAAGGGAAAGAAGTGTGCATAAGAAATATGTAAAGGGAAAGAAGTGTGCATAAGAAATATGTAAAGGGAAAGAAGTGTGCATAAGAAATATGTAAAGGGAAAGAAGTGTGCATAAGAAATATGTAAAGGGAAAGAAGTGTGCATAAGAAATATGTAAAGGGAAAGAAGTGTGCATAAGAAATATGTAAAGGGAAAGAAGTGTGCATAAGAAATATGTAAAGGGAAAGAAGTGTGCATAAGAAATATGTAAAGGGAAAGAAGTGTGCATAAGAAATATGTAAAGGGAAAGAAGTGTGCATAAGAAATATGTAAAGGGAAAGAAGTGTGCATAAGAAATATGTAAAGGGAAAGAAGTGTGCATAAGAAATATGTAAAGGGAAAGAAGTGTGCATAAGAAATATGTAAAGGGAAAGAAGTGTGCATAAGAAATATGTAAAGGGAAAGAAGTGTGCATAAGAAATATGTAAAGGGAAAGAAGTGTGCATAAGAAATATGTAAAGGGAAAGAAGTGTGCATAAGAAATATGTAAAGGGAAAGAAGTGTGCATAAGAAATATGTAAAGGGAAAGAAGTGTGCATAAGAAATATGTAAAGGGAAAGAAGTGTGCATAAGAAATATGTAAAGGGAAAGAAGTGTGCATAAGAAATATGTAAAGGGAAAGAAGTGTGCATAAGAAATATGTAAAGGGAAAGAAGTGTGCATAAGAAATATGTAAAGGGAAAGAAGTGTGCATAAGAAATATGTAAAGGGAAAGAAGTGTGCATAAGAAATATGTAAAGGGAAAGAAGTGTGCATAAGAAATATGTAAAGGGAAAGAAGTGTGCATAAGAAATATGTAAAGGGAAAGAAGTGTGCATAAGAAATATGTAAAGGGAAAGAAGTGTGCATAAGAAATATGTAAAGGGAAAGAAGTGTGCATAAGAAATATGTAAAGGGAAAGAAGTGTGCATAAGAAATATGTAAAGGGAAAGAAGTGTGCATAAGAAATATGTAAAGGGAAAGAAGTGTGCATAAGAAATATGTAAAGGGAAAGAAGTGTGCATAAGAAATATGTAAAGGGAAAGAAGTGTGCATAAGAAATATGTAAAGGGAAAGAAGTGTGCATAAGAAATATGTAAAGGGAAAGAAGTGTGCATAAGAAATATGTAAAGGGAAAGAAGTGTGCATAAGAAATATGTAAAGGGAAAGAAGTGTGCATGCATAAGAAATATGTAAAGGGAAAGAAGTGTGCATAAGAAATATGTAAAGGGAAAGAAGTGTGCATAGGAAATATGTAAAGGGAAAGAAGTGTGCATAAGAAATATGTAAAGGGAAAGAAGTGTGCATAAGAAATATGTAAAGGGAAAGAAGTGTGCATAAGAAATATGTAAAGGGAAAGAAGTGTGCATAAGAAATATGTAAAGGGAAAGAAGTGTGCATAAGAAATATGTAAAGGGAAAGAAGTGTGCATAAGAAATATGTAAAGGGAAAGAAGTGTGCATAAGAAATATGTAAAGGGAAAGAAGTGTGCATAAGAAATATGTAAAGGGAAAGAAGTGTGCATAAGAAATATGTAAAGGGAAAGAAGTGTGCATAAGAAATATGTAAAGGGAAAGAAGTGTGCATAAGAAATATGTAAAGGGAAAGAAGTGTGCATAAGAAATATGTAAAGGGAAAGAAGTGTGCATAAGAAATATGTAAAGGGAAAGAAGTGTGCATAAGAAATATGTAAAGGGAAAGAAGTGTGCATAAGAAATATGTAAAGGGAAAGAAGTGTGCATAAGAAATATGTAAAGGGAAAGAAGTGTGCATAAGAAATATGTAAAGGGAAAGAAGTGTGCATAAGAAATATGTAAAGGGAAAGAAGTGTGCATAAGAAATATGTAAAGGGAAAGAAGTGTGCATAAGAAATATGTAAAGGGAAAGAAGTGTGCATAAGAAATATGTAAAGGGAAAGAAGTGTGCATAAGAAATATGTAAAGGGAAAGAAGTGTGCATAAGAAATATGTAAAGAGAAAGAAGTGTGCATAAGAAATATGTAAAGGGAAAGAAGTGTGCATAAGAAATATGTAAAGGGAAAGAAGTGTGCATAAGAAATATGTAAAGGGAAAGAAGTGTGCATAAGAAATATGTAAAGGGAAAGAAGTGTGCATAAGAAATATGTAAAGGGAAAGAAGTGTGCATAAGAAATATGTAAAGGGAAAGAAGTGTGCATAAGAAATATGTAAAGGGAAAGAAGTGTGCATAAGAAATATGTAAAGGGAAAGAAGTGTGCATAAGAAATATGTAAAGGGAAAGAAGTGTGCATAAGAAATATGTAAAGGGAAAGAAGTGTGCATAAGAAATATGTAAAGGGAAAGAAGTGTGCATAAGAAATATGTAAAGGGAAAGAAGTGTGCATAAGAAATATGTAAAGGGAAAGAAGTGTGCATAAGAAATATGTAAAGGGAAAGAAGTGTGCATAAGAAATATGTAAAGGGAAAGAAGTGTGCATAAGAAATATGTAAAGGGAAAGAAGTGTGCATAAGAAATAAACACATGATGTGGGAACAAGCCGTCGAGTTAAATATGTAAAGGGAAAGAAGTGTGCATAAGAAATATGTAAAGGGAAATAAGTGTGCATAAGAAATATGTAAAGGGAAATAAGTGTGCATAAGAAATATGTAAAGGGAAAGAAGTGTGCATAAGAAATATGTAAAGGGAAAGAAGTGTGCATAAGAAATATGTAAAGGGAAAGAAGTGTGCATAAGAAATATGTAAAGGGAAAGAAGTGTGCATAAGAAATATGTAAAGGGAAAGAAGTGTGCATAAGAAATATGTAAAGGGAAAGAAGTGTGCATAAGAAATATGTAAAGGGAAAGAAGTGTGCATAAGAAATATGTAAAGGGAAAGAAGTGTGCATAAGAAATATGTAAAGGGAAAGAAGTGTGCATAAGAAATATGTAAAGGGAAAGAAGTGTGCATAAGAAATATGTAAAGGGAAAGAAGTGTGCATAAGAAATATGTAAAGGGAAAGAAGTGTGCATAAGAAATATGTAAAGGGAAAGAAGTGTGCATAATAAATATGTAAAGGGAAAGAAGTGTGCATAAGAAATATGTAAAGGGAAAGAAGTGTGCATAAGAAATATGTAAAGGGAAAGAAGTGTGCATAAGAAATATGTAAAGGGAAAGAAGTGTGCATAAGAAATATGTAAAGGGAAAGAAGTGTGCATACAAAATATGTAAAGGGAAAGAAGTGTGCATAAGAAATATGTAAAGGGAAAGAAGTGTGCATAAGAAATATGTAAAGGGAAAGAAGTGTGCATAAGAAATATGTAAAGGGGAAGAAGTGTGCATAAGAAATATGTAAAGTGAAAGAAGTGTGCATAAGAAATATGTAAAGGGAAAGAAGTGTGCATAAGAAATATGTAAAGGGAAAGAAGTGTGCATAAGAAATATGTAAACGGAAAGAAGTGTGCATAAGAAATATGTAAAGGGAAAGAAGTGTGCATAAGAAATATGTAAAGGGAAAGAAGTGTGCATAAGAAATATGTAAAGGGAAAGAAGTGTGCATAAGAAATATGTAAAGGGAAAGAAGTGTGCATAAGAAATATGTAAAGGGAAAGAAGTGTGCATAAGAAATAAACACATGATGTGGGAACAAGCCCTCGAGTTAAATATGTAAAGGGAAAGAAGTGTGCATAAGAAATCTGTAAAGGGAAATAAGTGTGCATAAGAAATATGTAAAGGGAAATAAGTGTGCATAAGAAATATGTAAAGGGAAAGAAGTGTGCATAAGAAATATGTAAAGGGAAAGAAGTGTGCATAAGAAATATGTAAAGGGAAAGAAGTGTGCATAAGAAATATGTAAAGGGAAAGAAGTGTGCATAAGAAATATGTAAAGGGAAAGAAGTGTGCATAAGAAATATGTAAAGGGAAAGAAGTGTGCATAAGAAATATGTAAAGGGAAAGAAGTGTGCATAAGAAATATGTAAAGGGAAAGAAGTGTGCATAAGAAATATGTAAAGGGAAAGAAGTGTGCATAAGAAATATGTAAAGGGAAAGAAGTGTGCATAAGAAATATGTAAAGGGAAAGAAGTGTGCATAAGAAATATGTAAAGGGAAAGAAGTGTGCATAAGAAATATGTAAAGGGAAAGAAGTGTGCATAAGAAATATGTAAAGGGAAAGAAGTGTGCATAAGAAATATGTAAAGGGAAAGAAGTGTGCATAAGAAATATGTAAAGGGAAAGAAGTGTGCATAAGAAATATGTAAAGGGAAAGAAGTGTGCATAAGAAATATGTAAAGGGAAAGAAGTGTGCATACAAAATATGTAAAGGGAAAGAAGTGTGCATAAGAAATATGTAAAGGGAAAGAAGTGTGCATAAGAAATATGTAAAGGGAAAGAAGTGTGCATAAGAAATATGTAAAGGGGAAGAAGTGTGCATAAGAAATATGTAAAGGGAAAGAAGTGTGCATAAGAAATAAACACATGATGTGGGAACAAGCCCTCGAGTTAAATATGTAAAGGGAAAGAAGTGTGCATAAGAAATATGTAAAGGGAAAGAAGTGTGCATAAGAAATATGTAAAGGGAAAGAAGTGTGCATAAGAAATATGTAAAGGGAAAGAAGTGTGCATAAGAAATATGTAAAGGGAAAGAAGTGTGCATAAGAAATATGTAAAGGGAAAGAAGTGTGCATAAGAAATATGTAAAGGGAAAGAAGTGTTCATAAGAAATATGTAAAGGGAAAGAAGTGTGCATAAGAAATATGTAAAGGGAAAGAAGTGTGCATAAGAAATATGTAAAGGGAAAAAAGTGTGCATAAGAAATATGTAAAGGGAAAGAAGTGTGCATAAGAAATATGTAAAGGGAAAGAAGTGTGCATAAGAAATATGTAAAGGGAAAGAAGTGTGCATAAGAAATATGTAAAGGGAAAGAAGTGTGCATAAGAAATATGTAAAGGGAAAGAAGTGTGCATAAGAAATATGTAAAGGGAAAGAAGTGTGCATAAGAAATATGTAAAGGGAAAGAAGTGTGCATAAGAAATATGTAAAGGGAAAGAAGTGTGCATAAGAAATATGTAAAGGGAAAGAAGTGTGCATAAGAAATATGTAAAGGGAAAGAAGTGTGCATAAGAAATATGTAAAGGGAAAGAAGTGTGCATAAGAAATATGTAAAGGGAAAGAAGTGTGCATAATAAATATGTAAAGGGAAAGAAGTGTGCATAAGAAATATGTAAAGGGAAAGAAGTGTGCATAAGAAATATGTAAAGGGAAAGAAGTGTGCATAAGAAATATGTAAAGGGAAAGAAGTGTGCATAAGAAATATGTAAAGGGAAAGAAGTGTGCATAAGAAATATGTAAAGGGAAAGAAGTGTGCATAAGAAATATGTAAAGGGAAAGAAGTGTGCATAAGAAATATGTAAAGGGAAAGAAGTGTGCATAAGAAATATGTAAAGGGAAAGAAGTGTGCATAAGAAATAAACACATGATGTGGGAACAAGCCCTCGAGTTAAATATGTAAAGGGAAAGAAGTGTGCATAAGAAATATGTAAAGGGAAAGAAGTGTGCATAAGAAATATGTAAAGGGAAAGAAGTGTGCATAAGAAATATGTAAAGGGAAAGAAGTGTGCATAAGAAATATGTAAAGGGAAAGAAGTGTGCATAAGAAATATGTAAAGGGAAAGAAGTGTGCATAAGAAATATGTAAAGGGAAAGAAGTGTGCATAAGAAATATGTAAAGGGAAAGAAGTTTGCATAAGAAATATGTAAAGGGAAAGAAGTGTGCATAAGAAATATGTAAAGGGAAAGAAGTGTGCATAAGAAATATGTAAAGGGAAAGAAGTGTGCATAAGAAATATGTAAAGGGAAAGAAGTGTGCATAAGAAATATGTAAAGGGAAAGAAGTGTGCATAAGACATAAACACATGATGTGGGAACAAGCCCTCGAGTTAAATATGTAAAGGGAAAGATGTGTGCATAAGAAATAAACACATGATGTGGGAACAAGCCCTCGAGTGAAATATGTAAAGGGAAAGAAGTGTGCATAAGAAATATGTAAAGGGAAAGAAGTGTGCATAAGAAATATGTAAAGGGAAAGAAGTGTGCATAAGAAATATGTAAAGGGAAAGAAGTGTGCATAAGAAATATGTAAAGGGAAAGAAGTGTGCATAAGAAATATGTAAAGGGAAAGAAGTGTGCATAAGAAATATGTAAAGGGAAAGAAGTGTGCATAAGAAATATGTAAAGGGAAAGAAGTGTGCATAAGAAATATGTAAAGGGAAAGAAGTGTGCATAAGAAATATGTAAAGGGAAAGAAGTGTGCATAAGAAATATGTAAAGGGAAAGAAGTGTGCATAAGACATATGTAAAGGGAAAGAAGTGTGCATAAGAAATATGTAAAGGGAAAGAAGTGTGCATAAGAAATATGTAAAGGGAAAGAAGTGTGCATAAGAAATATGTAAAGGGAAAGAAGTGTGCATAAGAAATATGTAAAGGGAAAGAAGTGTGCATAAGAAATATGTAAAGGGAAAGAAGTGTGCATAAGAAATATGTAAAGGGAAAGAAGTGTGCATAAGAAATATGTAAAGGGAAAGAAGTGTGCATAAGAAATATGTAAAGGGAAAGAAGTGTGCATAAGAAATATGTAAAGGGAAAGAAGTGTGCATAAGAAATATGTAAAGGGAAAGAAGTGTGCATAAGAAATATGTAAAGGGAAAGAAGTGTACATAAGAAATATGTAAAGGGAAAGAAGTGTGCATAAGAAATATGTAAAGGGAAAGAAGTGTGCATAAGAAATATGTAAAGGGAAAGAAGTGTGCATAAGAAATATGTAAAGGGAAAGAAGTGTGCATAAGAAATATGTAAAGGGAAAGAAGTGTGCATAAGAAATATGTAAAGGGAAAGAAGTGTGCATAAGAAATATGTAAAGGGAAAGAAGTGTGCATAAGAAATAAACACATGATGTGGGAACAAGCCCTCGAGTTAAATATGTAAAGGGAAAGAAGTGTGCATAAGAAATATGTAAAGGGAAAGAAGTGTGCATAAGAAATATGTAAAGGGAAAGAAGTGTGCATAAGAAATATGTAAAGGGAAAGAAGTGTGCATAAGAAATATGTAAAGGGAAAGAAGTGTGCATAAGAAATATGTTAAGGGAAAGAAGTGTGCATAAGAAATATGTAAAGGGAAAGAAGTGTGCATAAGAAATATGTAAAGGGAAAGAATTGTGCATAAGAAATATGTAAAGGGAAAGAAGTGTGAATAAGAAATATGTAAAGGGAAAGAAGTGTGCATAAGAAATATGTAAAGGGAAAGAAGTGTGCATAATAAATATGTAAAGGGAAAGAAGTGTGCATAAGAAATATGTAAAGGGAAAGAAGTGTGCATAAGAAATATGTAAAGGGAAAGAAGTGTGCATAAGAAATATGTAAAGGGAAAGAAGTGTGCATAAGAAATATGTAAAGGGAAAGAAGTGTGCATAAGAAATATGTAAAGGGAAAGAAGTGTGCATAAGAAATATGTAAAGGGAAAGAAGTGTGCATAAGAAATATGTAAAGGGAAAGAAGTGTGCATAAGAAATATGTAAAGGGAAAGAAGTGTGCATAAGACATAAACACATGATGTGGGAACAAGCCCTCGAGTTAAATATGTAAAGGGAAAGATGTGTGCATAAGAAATAAACACATGATGTGGGAACAAGCCCTCGAGTGAAATATGTAAAGGGAAAGAAGTGTGCATAAGAAATATGTAAAGGGAAAGAAGTGTGCATAAGAAATATGTAAAGGGAAAGAAGTGTGCATAAGAAATATGTAAAGGGAAAGAAGTGTGCATAAGAAATATGTAAAGGGAAAGAAGTGTGCATAAGAAATATGTAAAGGGAAAGAAGTGTGCATAAGAAATATGTAAAGGGAAAGAAGTGTGCATAAGAAATAAACACATGATGTGGGAACAAGCCCTCGAGTTAAATATGTAAAGGGAAAGAAGTGTGCATAAGAAATATGTAAAGGGAAAGAAGTGTGCATAAGAAATATGTAAAGGGAAAGAAGTGTGCATAAGAAATATGTAAAGGGAAAGAAGTGTGCATAAGAAATATGTAAAGGGAAAGAAGTGTGCATAAGAAATATGTAAAGGGAAAGAAGTGTGCATAAGAAATATGTAAAGGGAAAGAAGTGTGCATAAGAAATATGTAAAGGGAAAGAATTGTGCATAAGAAATATGTAAAGGGAAAGAAGTGTGAATAAGAAATATGTAAAGGGAAAGAAGTGTGCATAAGAAATATGTAAAGGGAAAGAAGTGTGCATAAGAAATGTGTAAAGGGAAAGAAGTGTGCATAAGAAATATGTAAAGGGAAAGAAGTGTGCATAAGAAATATGTAAAGGGAAAGAAGTGTGCATAAGAAATATGTAAAGGGAAAGAAGTGTGCATAAGAAATATGTAAAGGGAAAGAAGTGTGCATAAGAAATATGTAAAGGGAAAGAAGTGTGCATAAGAAATATGTAAAGGGAAAGAAGTGTGCATAAGACATAAACACATGATGTGGGAACAAGCCCTCGAGTTAAATATGTAAAGGGAAAGATGTGTGCATAAGAAATAAACACATGATGTGGGAACAAGCCCTCGAGTGAAATATGTAAAGGGAAAGAAGTGTGCATAAGAAATATGTAAAGGGAAAGAAGTGTGCATAAGAAATATGTAAAGGGAAAGAAGTGTGCATAAGAAATATGTAAAGGGAAAGAAGTGTGCATAAGAAATATGTAAAGGGAAAGAAGTGTGCATAAGAAATAAACACATGATGTGGGAACAAGCCCTCGAGTTAAATATGTAAAGGGAAAGAAGTGTGCATAAGAAATATGTAAAGGGAAAGAAGTGTGCATAAGAAATATGTAAAGGGAAAGAAGTGTGCATAAGAAATATGTAAAGGGAAAGAAGTGTGCATAAGAAATATGTAAAGGGAAAGAAGTGTGCATAAGAAATATGTAAAGGGAAAGAAGTGTGCATAAGAAATATGTAAAGGGAAAGAAGTGTGCATAAGAAATATGTAAAGGGAAAGAATTGTGCATAAGAAATATGTAAAGGGAAAGAAGTGTGAATAAGAAATATGTAAAGGGAAAGAAGTGTGCATAAGAAATATGTAAAGGGAAAGAAGTGTGCATAAGAAATGTGTAAAGGGAAAGAAGTGTGCATAAGAAATATGTAAAGGGAAAGAAGTGTGCATAAGAAATATGTAAAGGGAAAGAAGTGTGCATAAGAAATATGTAAAGGGAAAGAAGTGTGCATAAGAAATATGTAAAGGGAAAGAAGTGTGCATAAGAAATATGTAAAGGGAAAGAAGTGTGCATAAGAAATATGTAAAGGGAAAGAAGTGTGCATAAGACATAAACACATGATGTGGGAACAAGCCCTCGAGTTAAATATGTAAAGGGAAAGATGTGTGCATAAGAAATAAACACATGATGTGGGAACAAGCCCTCGAGTGAAATATGTAAAGGGAAAGAAGTGTGCATAAGAAATATGTAAAGGGAAAGAAGTGTGCATAAGAAATATGTAAAGGGAAAGAAGTGTGCATAAGAAATATGTAAAGGGAAAGAAGTGTGCATAAGAAATATGTAAAGGGAAAGAAGTGTGCATAAGAAATATGTAAAGGGAAAGAAGTGTGCATAAGAAATATGTAAAGGGAAAGAAGTGTGCATAAGAAATATGTAAAGGGAAAGAAGTGTGCATAAGAAATATGTAAAGGGAAAGAAGTGTGCATAAGAAATATGTAAAGGGAAAGAAGTGTGCATAAGAAATATGTAAAGGGAAAGAAGTGTGCATAAGAAATATGTAAAGGGAAAGAAGTGTGCATAAGAAATATGTAAAGGGAAAGAAGTGTGCATAAGAAATATGTAAAGGGAAAGAAGTGTGCATAAGAAATATGTAAAGGGAAAGAAGTGTGCATAAGAAATATGTAAAGGGAAAGAAGTGTGCATAAGAAATATGTAAAGGGAAAGAAGTGTGCATAAGAAATATGTAAAGGGAAAGAAGTGTGCATAAGAAATATGTAAAGGAAAAGAAGTGTGCATAAGAAATATGTAAAGGGAAAGAAGTGTGCATAAGAAATA
>JBAIAA010001835.1:0-21210 GCA_037893245.1 Crossaster papposus | reverse complement strand
CTTGTTATCTGCAGACTAATAATGGTTTATTCCCGTGTAAATCTCGCAGGTTTCGGAATGATCCAACCGGTGGGTCATATGGATTTCTACCCAAACAGCGGCCGTGACCAGCCCGGATGTGACCAATCACTCTGGGAGGACTTCATCGACGAGGGCTTTGCAGGAGGTAAAATGAAACTTTTTTGCGATTAATTAAAACAAAAGTCGGTTTGGACAAGTAGTTACTTTACTCGCTTTTCACCGCTTGGTCTATATCCGCTCGGTGGACGAGCAACTATGATATTTTTTATTTTTTTCTCTCCTGATGTGCGCCTTGGGTGTCCTGTTTCTGGACAGATATGTTGCGCGGTATAAATGTGTAATTATTATTATTATTATTTATGCGAGCAGATTCAGTGATTAATTATTATGCAAAACAAGACTGCATCTTGACCTCATTATTTTGTCCATTCAGCAGGCGCGATATCGCACCTTTCGTTACCCGTTGCTATGTTACAAAAACACGGCAGCCAAACTGGCCAATCAGCAGCTTTGTCCACATTTCCGCTCCAAATCACGTCACTGATTGGCTGGCACACGGACTTTATTCCGTATGGGTATAATGTCTGATACTCAGACTACTATTATTAATTCTGTCTGGTAATGAAACCAAGGATCCCTAAATAAATAAAGGATCCCGGGCCCTAGGCACTGTGGCTGGTAAGCCTGAAGAAACCCGCAGAGAAGACAATGAGAAGAAGGTACAGTTTTAGAGGTGGGAGGAAAACCCCAGAAGAATATCCTAGGGGAATCCCCACTGAATCAGGCAGGGACTGAAAACGTAATACACAAATTGGCCTAGGTCGGATTCGAACCCGGGTCACAGCGGTGAAAGGTGAGGAAAGCACCGCTACGCCAACCTGACTATCCACCACTGTGGCCCGGGTTCGAATCCCGCCTAGGCCAATATGTGGATTGGGTTTTCAGTCTCTACTTGATTCCGTTGGTTTTCCCCAGAATATATTCTTCTGGGGTTTTCCCCTATACTACAAATTTCTTCTCGTTGTCTTAGTATAGTTTTTTTCCTTCCTTCTCTGGCTTCAGAGCTACAGTGCCTAGGGCGCTTTTGAGGAATCCTTGGTTTCATTATCAGAAAGAGATAAATAAAACATAATTTTTTGGTGCCGCCTACTTTTTAACACAAACATGAAACGGACCCTATTGCTTACAATTATTGTTTTGTTTTTCCCTTGGCAAAGGCGCTGTGAAATTTGTGGCTTGCAACCACATGAGGGCGCATGAGTTCTTCTCTGACTCCATTAACAGGTGTCCAATCTACGGCTTCAAGTGTCCAAACGGTAAGTAAAACAACATCAGAACGTCAGGGAATTATCAGCCTGAGAGAACCAGACTAGCTGGCTTGCATGGATGTTAAGCCTTTTCGAATTTGTTGGCTTTGCCTGTGACTTCGACCGTTGCTATGCTGTTGCTAAGGGCGGACAATGACCTCCCATAGCAACAGCATAGCAACAGCATAGCAACAGCATAGCAACAGCATAGCAACAGCATAGCAACAGCATAGCAACAGCATAGCAACAGCATAGCAACAGCATAGCAACAGCATAGCAACGGCATAGCAACGGCATAGCAACGGCATAGCAACGGCATAGCAACGGCATAGCAACGGCAGAAGTCACAGCCAAAGCCAGCAATTATTGTTTATTATTATTCTTTTCCTGGGTGTATTTTTTGTCAACGTGTAGCTGGCGATACCTACGACAATTTTGTCAATGGTGAATGCTTCAATGGCGATGTCGCTATCATGGGCTTCCATTCCATCAAGAATAAACCGGCCTCTGGAGTCCAACACCAGAAATATTTCGCAACCACTACGAGCAAATCGCCTTACTGTCTGGGTACGTATTGCCACGTTCTCTTTAACCAGTTTGCGTCGGATGATGTGTTTACTCCGGAATTTAAAACGGATGACAGATAAACACGTCGCGACTCAGCAAGCCTGGAAATATCTGTCAGTGACCGACTCAACAGCGAGCGAGCCCAGAAATATCAGGGTGTGCTACCCACAGATGCTGGCCTGAACCTGTCTCAGATCGAGGTTTGTGAAAAATAATCCCGCTTCTAGGCCCGGTCAATTTCAAAATAATCATGACGTGAACTAGTTAACAACTTTGACGTTATTTTCCCAATTAATTTTGTTTAATGGTAAGCGCACTAGCCCTTTTTTTATTTCGGGTTGCTTTGCAAAGAAACAAATCCGTCCTAGGAAAAAATCCCTCCACATTTGACATCATGTAACTTGACGTAAGCCACTGATTCAGTTGCTTGTTTGTTTTTCTGTTGACCCCAGAAAACCCTTTCCAGATTCGTCTCTACTTTGATAAACCCTGGTTTTCCGAGACGTTTAAGGGTTGGGCCTTCGTGACGCTCATTGGGAGCAGAGGCACCACAAAGAGAACCAAGCTTAACGAGTGAGTAGTCATGATAGTACTAGTCTCGTCATTCAAGTTACTCCCATGATCAGTCCCACACATTAACCAGTTCGCGCCGGATGACGAATATAAACGCAAAGTTTTACCCAGATTCAAAACGGATGACGCATAAACACGCCACGAGCAAGGCCTGAAATGTCTGTCAGCAGCGACCAAGGCCGGAAGCGATTTTTCTTTCCGTACCACTAACGCGTCAATTTGTCCGTTTCATTGGAATGGGGCGACTTGAATAGAGACTTTTATAACTTTTTCTATAAGACCCTATCTAGATGAGATTATTAACCAATAATTTGGGTTAATAGAAAAAGGTATAAAAGTCGTGTATACGAAAAACTAGGGACTGTATACAATTAACTAGGGACTGTATCCATTAATTTTGGTGAATTATGGCTGTCAACGTCGTTGGTCTTCATACGTTCTGCGCGTATCAAAATCGATTCGTATTGAAGCGCGCGCTTTGGTCTCCATTCAAGTCGCCCAATTCGAATGAAACGGGCAAATTGACGCGTTAGTGGTACGAAAAAAAAAATCGCAGGCCGGAAATGGGTGGGTGTGCTTCCCGGTACTATCGGCCTGAACCTGCTTCGGATCGAGTTTCGTTAAAAATAATCCCGGCGCGAACTGGTTAACAATAACAGTGTGCAGGACCATAAAATATACTAGACTCACATGTGGTATTTTGCGTGCCTTGTGAGGTTTCAACCAAAAAAAGGGTAAAGCGAACAAATTTCATGTGACACCGGATAAATTGTTTAAAACTGGCCCCGTTGTTTTAATCAGGCCTTTAAAACTGCCCACGTGGCGGGCTCTTCGACCAATAGGAATGGGCAAACTGTCTTAGGAATGTTGATTACTCCGTACAGTAAAAGCCTGAACTTTGTACCGGCAACGGAGAGAAACTTCATCTTCACCACCGACATGGATCCGGGAGATCTGACCGAGCTTCAGTTCTACTGGGACCACGACTTTGAGTTCACCAACCCGGGCGACTGGCCCATCTTTGACGATATCGAAGTATTCATTAAGAAAATTGAAATCAAGGGACTCCATCTTCAGAAGAGGTAAGGTGGAAACTTGTTGCTGTCTCAAAACAGTTTTTTTTTTAGTACTTTTTATTCGCGTTCATTTTTTAACCCGAACCTGCCACACGCAGTGCAGTGCAGTGCAGTGGGTACAAAAAGTCTGGTGCACTTTGATGCATTCTGCTGTCAACACCAGTGCATTAACACCACAGTCTAAGACTATTGGGAGCTAGTCCCATTAAACAATGCCAGAGATGGATTCTGCTGCGTTGGGTGACCCCAGACTCTGAAGCAGTTTGACCTCGCTGCACTGTGCAGCCAAGCCACTTTAACAAATCATGCACATGCTTTTATGTATGTTCTTTTTCCTCCCCAGTTACACTCTATGCAACAGGAAGCCCAAAACTGGAATAAACAGCAACACCAAAGCCTACTTCGATGTTTCTTCCTCCGGCTGCTGAACTGGCTCATAATGAACACCCAAGAGACAGCCTAAAATACTTGAATACAACATATTATAAGAGAATAAACATGTGGTTGGCCTTTTTTTAAATGTACGTTTAACCTCTTGGCGCCGTTATTAATCCCTCACTGCACTAAAGTTCGTGAATTGCCATTATGACCGAGGATCCCCTATTGTGTTTTCCTTTATTCCTGTACTGTAAAGCTATGGTCACATTACCCAAAAGTAACCTGCTCGGCGGCCGAGCGGCGAGTTTTTAACCAATTCTGCCCGGCCACCGAGCGGCGGCCGCCCAGGCACCGCTCGTTTTTAGGGCATCGGTCGGTCGCCGCTGAAGTTTTAGCGCGGAGTTAACATTTGGGCGGCGCCTGCTCACTTTTCACTCGCCGCCCAAAATACGCTCAATGCCTGATGGGAGACCGCCCGGCAATCGGAGGGTCACCGGTCGGTCACTGCCAGGACACCGCGCGAAAAAGCTCCGCGATTTCGCCCAGTTTTGACCTAAAATCGACCGGCGACCGACGGGAAATCGACAGGTCACCGCCCAGGCATCGCTGGGGCTCTACAGCCTGCTCGACTTCTCCAAAAATCGCTGGGCGATGCCTAAATTCCAGCAGCGACCGAGCAGGCTACTGGTCGGTCGGTCGCTGCTCTGATTTGTGACCATAGCTTTACCTAACCCAATTGCCTAGCGCTTACCGGAGCGATCGAGGACAAAGAAACCGTCCTTTGAGGATCTTTTGTTCCCTTTATTTTCTTTTGTGTTTCAATCCTCGATCGCAAAAGGAAACAAGAGCAATGGACCCGAGCATGCAGCTGTCACACAGTCTGTGTTCTAGCCTCTACCTAGTTGTGGGGACAGGTTCTTTTGTTTTGAAAAAACAGACCGAGTAGTGGGGACATTTTCATGTCCCCATAGCGCGTTGGATCTCCAGTAAAAAGGTTGAGGCAAAAAATTGGGTTAGGGTATAATGAAGAAGAAGACAAATTAGGGTGATGTTGAAAATTTTAGAATGTTCCGCGTTTGAGTGATTTTCCCTTAGCGCAGAAACCCTATGGATTGTCCCCATAACGCAATGTACGAAAAGATTTGATGCGAAGCACAGCTGACAACATATTTGCTAAGCGTGGCCATAGCCATCCTCCTGCGTCAAGGGGTTAAAACCAGCTTATGGCTTAATGCCGGCTAACCACATATTTATTCTCATACATAAATAGCTTTAGTTAAAAAAATCAAAATCAAAACCAAAACAATTCAAAGGTTTACAATGATTTTATTCAACAATTATACTTCATATTTTGTGAAACACCCCTCTAGCTGTGTTCATGGTATTTTTTCCCACTCAATTGTAGTACAAAAAGGTACATGATTTTACGCATGTCATGTGATGAGAGTTCAACCAATAAAAAGGCAAAAGAAACCAGACTTTGGGAGTCCAAACTGCATGTGACATCAGAAAAGCATTTTAGAAAGCCCATGTGACAGGCTCTCGACCAATAGCAATGGCTAAATTGTCTCAGATAATTTATAAATAAACTTGATTTCCTTAAGGAATAATGTGTTAATGATAACCGACATTAAGGGGAAATGACCTTGACTTATCTAAACGGTTTTGTTTTTAAAATTAATTCAAATGCAACATATAAACTTTTCTTTTGTAATTTCTACAGAAGTTAGTTTTGTTGTTGTAAATCAGTGATCATTTTTACAATATTGAATGAACACATATATTTTTGCTCCTGTAAATGGAATAGCTTAACCAGTTCGCGCCGGGATTATTTTAACATCACCGAGCCGAGGGGCGGGATTATTTTTAACGAATCTCGATCTGAAGCGGGTTCAGGTCGATAGTGCCGGGAAGCACACCCACGCATTTCCGGCCTTGCTCGCTGCTGACAGACATTTCCGAACTTGAACTTGGCGTGTTTATGCGTCATCCGTTTTGAATTTGGGGAAAACTTTGCGTTTATATACGTCATCCGGCACGAACTGGTTAAACAAAACAAAACGATGTAAAAGATCATTTCAATTTCCAAGTAAAAACTAGAAAATATTATTATAATAAAGTTTTTATAGTAATGATTATCAATAAGGCCAACAATATTAAAAGTTCTGCTTCTGGTTACCCGACCGACGTGATAAACAGTTTTTTCCGTGAATGCCATCGTTTGAGCATGATACATGCAACAGCGACTTGCACTGCGAGGCTACAAACTGGTAACCTGCAATTGCGCATGTAATAAAAGCTGCATTGCGTTTACCAGTGTATAGTGTGGTACTGCTTGCGTGTGCGCACATGCAATTTATTTGTCACAAATCAATCGTGTTGAGTAATACACCTCATTTAATCAGCCATTTGGGTGTTAAATTTAAATAATATCTGGTACACTGACTTGTTCACACAGTAACTTGGCACAGTTTAACTTTAAATTCTCCAGACTAAAGACACTGTTGCTATATCGTGTGATTCGGGGCAAGCCTTACGCTAGCAACCTCCGGCTCTGGAATGGTCTGGTGTCTTTGTACCATTCTCAACCATTGTGAACAATGTATTGGTACTGAGCGTCTCTTACGTAACTATGCAAGAGCTTGCCCTGAATCATGTGATATAGCAACGGTATGGAGAATTTAAAGTTAAACTGTGCCAAGCTGTGTGAACAAGTCAGTGTACCAGATATTATTTAAATTTAACACGCAAATGGCTTATTGGCACAAAAAAAACAACTTTCCGACCCTATTTTGAAGAGTCATGTAATCGGAAGCAGAACTTTTTTTATGTGGCCTAATTCTAATACAAAGGCAATAAAGTTTAAATTAAAGGGACTCTGTCCAGCAAAGCACCCAATTGGTTTGGAACCATAGCCAGGGACATGGTTACATCACTGGTTACCAGCAATAGCTGCACGCATCATAACACACGGCAGGGAGCCAGTATAAAGACATTTTGTCACGACCTTTGACCATCTTTTAACTTGTCTTGGGAAAAGATTTTTTTCAAGAATGAGAGTTTCTGGTATCATTGACGGAAATGTTGATTTTGATGAACAAAGTGGGAGAAAAATGATAATTTTGGGTTCATTATTCTGCTGTTCTACAACAGCGACAACAATTTCAATGCCTTTTTTCTCAGTTGTGTAATTTGAACTCCAAGGAATTAATTAATATCCAAAACGGGAGGGAGTATATTTATTCGAAGCTTTATAATATACCAAATGAAAGCTGACATTGTGGGCTTTCCAACCCTGTATATAACTTAATTTCACCAATTTCACCCAAAATAACCCAATGCGACATAATACCTTTTGGGTGGGGTGGGTCACATTACTGGTTCCCTGCCATTCACTGCAGCGTGCAACTATCGACGCAACCATTGACAACACCAGACAAGTTACACATCAGTTTTATTCTTGCGCAAACTGACAAGAACTTTCACAAGTACAGTACGTCACTCGGTACTTCATTCGAGCATCCCTGAGACGCAAATGAGACAAATCAGACACGGTCTACATTACAAAAAGCAAACACAATAACTGCATAATAAGCAGTAACTTGTGTATTTGAGTCGCAAGTCCGTCGCAAGTCCGTCGCAAGTCCGTCGCAAGTCCGTCGCAAGTCCGTCGCAAGTCCGTCGCAAGTCCGTCGCAAGTCCGTCGCAAGTCCGTCGCAAGTCCGTCGCAAGTCCGTCGCAAGTCCGTCGCAAGTCCGTCGCAAGTCCGTCGCAAGTCCGTCGCAAGTCCGTCGCAAGTCCGTCGCAAGTCCGTCGCAAGTCCGTCGCAAGTCCGTCGCAAGTCTGTCGCAAGTCTGTCGCAAGTCCGTCGCAAGTCTGTCGCAAGTCCGTCGCAAGTCGGTCGCCAGTCCGTCGCCAGTCCGTCGCCAGTCCGTCGCCAGTCCGTCGCCAGTCCGTCGCCAGTCCGTCGCAAGTCTGTCGCAAGTCTGTCGCAAGTCTGTCGCAAGTCTGTCGCAAGTCTGTCGCAAGTCTGTCGCAAGTCTGTCGCAAGTCTGTCGCAAGTCTGTCGCAAGTCTGTCGCAAGTCTGTCGCAAGTCCGTCGCAAGCCCGTCGCAAGTCCGTCACAAGTCCGTCACAAGTCCGCCGAATTAATTAAATTACATACAAAAAAAAGGGAACATAATAAAAACTTGCCTTCAAGAAAAGCGTAGGCATCCAAAGCTTCTACAGAAAGATCTGCAATTCAAGAAAAAGCCGAAAATTAACAAGTTCAGTTTTGATCTTTAACGTAAAAAATAAATTAAAAAATGTTCAGGTCCGCAAAAGACTCACCAATATCTTGTCTTTTTATGGTTTTCCGCTTGCTTCTGGCTGTGTGACTGTACGACATTTTGGCAAAGTGCTGCAAGAACATCTCCTGGGATTGGCAAGGTGAAAATAATTTTACATTCGTAATTTTTTATTTCAAAAGAATTAACCATCCTTTAGTCCTTTATTTGCCAAAACTATATCAACAGTTCACACAAACCCCGCTACAACCTTAAGGAGGAATAAAAACATTCCTTCCTCCACGCTAGAACAAACAAAGGAATTAACTGTACCGTCGCCTTGGCAATGAGAAGGACCGATTCTTGGCTGGCTAACGTCACATCCGGGTCTGTTTTCATGATGTTTTTTATTCTGGTCAGAGGCAAACGTGTGATCCGGTCGCGGTTCGACTTTGTCGTGTTCGTGTCGCCGACCGTCCCTGTTTTTGCCTGAGAATCCCCCTCTTCTCCAATTTCCTGACTTTTCGTCAACACATCGGGTTCCATCTTATCCACAAAATTGAACCGAAGTTACTGTCAGAAGTTTCATTTAATTTTAAGTTCAACTTCTTCATGAAATCCGCACGGCCATCGAATTCCTGCGTAAATGGCGCAAAATCTGATGCATGCTGGGTAGTTAAACCACCTAAGCTACTGGAGTTTATGATTTTGTTGTCCTTCGATACTGACATAAACTGAAAAATAGTGTGGGATGTATGATAATCGATTTTTTTCCGCCCCGGCGAAAATTTATGATGCTGCATGCACACTGATCAAGAAGACATATAAAACTTGCTCTTTAATTGTATTCTTCAACAATGTTGTTTTTTTCCTCTCAAAAGAACCAACGCTTTCTATTTTGAGCTTTTGCAATAGTCCCCACTTTCACTAAGCTCAATTGTATGCCGCCTGCCGCTGAGTTAATTAATTCGTGTTGCAAAATCATTCAAAATTTGTTAATACAATTATTATGTTCAAAATGCTAAAACGTAGGCAGATTTGGGTTTTTCTTTTTTTCTTCAGTATCTCATCAGTAAGGCTAAATGAAAACATTAATTAGTTTCTCGTTCTCGCGCTTTTTTCTTTCTTTCTGCTGCATAAAAAAAATGTTTAAATCAAGTTGGAATCCCTCAGTCTCCTGACGACGAGCAGTGCATACTGTCCGAAACGTTGAGTTCCTTCAGGTTCTTTTAGAACTACACAACTCACTAAAAACGGACTCGGAATTTACCACATGCATGGTGCTACCTCTAGTCTTGGAAGACTATTCGACAGAGCGCCCACTAACGACACGATTTATATCCCAGCTCCCTAACTCGCACAGTGGTCTTTACAAACTCGCTTAAACGGGGCGTGACCTTATCATGCAAATTTGACTATTCAAATAATCGAATATGCACAGCGTCTTGATCGCACGGGGTAGAATTTCGTTTGGGGCATAGTACGTATTGCGCGTATGTGTAAAGAAGCGTTCTTTTGCGATTGCTGATTGGCTCCTAGACGGACAAGCCTGCGGACTACGGAGAAATAAGAACAAAGATAAACCGCTGGATCAAATTTGCAAAGACCACTGTGCGAGTTAGGGAGCTAAAATACAGTAAATCGTGTCGTTATACATGTAGCGGGCGCACTATATAGTTAGTAGTCTTTGGTCGGCCAAGACTTGTGCTTTCGCAAATTCTGCCTGTATATCCCACGCCGTTTATTCGATAGCACAGTATCGACTAACAAGTTATATCGAAAAATAAAGTATCGAGATAATCCACATTAATTACTAGCTGCTAGGGGTGCGTAATTTTCCTTAATAATTCAATTTAGCGCGCGATCGATCGCGAACAAACGAACGTTCACGACGGGCCGGGGTACATTTTGACAGGTCGTCGTCACCGGATACACCAGCAATTTGTTCAGTCGTCAGTGTTTTGCAATTGCAGCTCATAATATTCAAGCACGATGTCGGCCATTAAAGGAACAGGAACGATACACGAAATTGAGAGTTTGGTAAGTAAAAGGCGCGATCTGTGGACCATGGACTTGGTACGTGGAGAAATACAATTCTTCCAGTTCCATGGGTGATATGGACCGAGACTCGAAAGCGCATTATTAATATTAAAATAAAGTATTAATTATTATGCACATTTGCGCGATCGGTCGATCCGCCACGAGCGACCGATCGCGCAGATCCACGGGACCGGCCGACCGGGAACAATTACTGTCCCTAGTTTATTCCTCCTTGTCGCGCTGCATGGTAGCCTGCCCTTGACTAGGCTAGTCCCGTAGTACATAACAAAAACACAGTAAATCCTAGCGGACTAATTAATTAATTAGCCAATAAACCGATCGCGCAAGTGCATGAAATTGTTTAAAGGTAGTATACACCATTGGTCATTGCTTGAATTATCATGAATGGGTAGATTTGGGGGGTTGTATTTTATAGTAAAAATCGTTTAACTGAGCTGTCCGAAGTTTTAGAGTCATTGATGCCGAGAAAAGCACGAAAAACAGCGTTTGTTTTCAACCAGCGTCGAGCAGTTATTCTTATGTTATCTATGTTTTTTTCGCGATCGCGAATTTAATTTTTCGGAATAATTACAGGATATCTAGCGCAATCATTTTCCTGGATGCCCAGAATCAACATTTACTTTCAGATGAGTAGGATATTTCCTAATAATTCGGTAGTAAATATTTTCGATATCTGCAAATGGTGTATATTACCTAATATTTATTAATATATGAAAATGAAATAGGCCTTGGAATTGCAGCCAGGCAAAAACATTGTCCTTCTTCTAGACAATCCTTTACATATCTCAACTATATACCATCATTATGCCAGAATATGTTGTAATATTAAATCTTGTGTATACGGGTGACGGTCGTATAGTTTGTGCATGGAGTGGATGTAGGATTTGTGGTTGGTTTTGCAGACACTTCAATTACGCATACAATGCAGCTAGAGTTACCACAGTACCTTTGCACTTTCCCCATCCATCAATCCAACCATTTTTTTTTAATCGGCTTTTTCTAGAGTAAATATATTAATTACTACATGTGTTCTTATCAGGCCCAGAAAATTTTCATTTATTTTTGTTACTGATAAAACAACAACTCATAAACCCTTACTTAAAGGCAATCTAAATAAAATAGCTAGTTGAACTCATCAGCGGCCGGGCAGATTTGTTGTGCCGGGTGGATTTTGTTAAATATTTTATATTTATAAATTTATTTAAAATAAAAATGTATGTACCGGACGCCCAGAAAATTTAGAGCATAATTTTTTTTTTAAACTCGCATTGGAGAGGTTTTTATAAACGCTGGCAACCTGACCTAATGTAATGGTCATGTGCCAGAAGCCGGGAAAATCAATAAATCTAGGCTGGTTTGGGGGGGCGCGTAACGGACAGCTAGGGAGCTAAGCCGAGTGCGAACGTTTGTGTGTGCACATAACCTTCAATTAAAAAAATATCCTTGCATAAAATAAATACGCTGTGAGCAAATAATAAATTACAAAAGATCCTGACGTACATATTTTCTTGGGTATGGACATTTTTATTTTATAAAAATATAAAATATGCATTGCCCTGACGGACCTTTTTGCCACAAAGGTCCTGATGAGAAACAATAAATTTGTTTTATGTTTTAGGCATTCATTTGTGTTAATTTTTTTTAATTTTTTAATTTTTTAATTTTTTTTAATATTATTTATTGTAATCTTTAAAGTAAACAGTACAGTTGAACGCTGCTATCTCGAACACCGCTATACTGAACATGCAGCTATACCGAACCCAATCCTTGGCACCCGATTTCTTTGGTACAAAAAAAAACTGAACAGAACTGTTGTGTCAACCCTGCATGCTAGGGAGAATTATTTTCTGCAGTATTGTAGTGCAATTGAAATAGACCAAGATACACAATGCAGGGCTCCTGCACAAATTCGTGCTTGTTTTTATCGTTCTGCTGTTCATCTGGGTCTGAAATCAAATAATAATTTTCATTGGAGCGGAGCCTTGACCTTTAATTTGCCTCTATGTAAATCATGTACGCATCAGCTGCAATAAGCATTTTTTTAGTTCCATGTAACAGCCTAATTGGATGACAGGTCCTGCTAGATGTGATGAGGCATCGTTAGATATCAGAGCACTAGGGATTGATTGAAAAAGAGATTCCCTAATGATAATGCAGGCACATAATTGTGACGGCTCCACACAAAAAAGGGTATTAAAGGTAGTGTAGACCATTGGTAAAATTTGCTTGAATTATCCTGAATGGGTGGATTTGGGGTTGTATTTTATAGTAAATATCGTTTAACTGACCTGTCCGAAGTTTCACAATCATGGATGCCGAGAAAAGCACGAAAAACAGCGTTTGTTTTCAACCGGCGTCGAGCAGTTATTCTTATGTCCGGCGATCGCGAATTTTTATACAATTTTATTTTTAAGAATAATTAAAGAATATCTAGCGCAATCATTTTGCTGGATGCCTAGAATCATTATTTACTTTCAGATGAGTAAGATATTTCTTAATAATTCGGTAGTAATCATTTTTGATATCTGCAAATGGTGTATCCTACCTTTAACTTAGTCGTGTGGTGCATTATCATGTAATAACTCTCTCAACGTTGAGAGGATGAACATTTTGTCCAAATGTGATTTTCATTTCTTGTCATGAATGACATCTTTAATATCTACAGTTTGAGGTTTCATTCACATAAATATTGATTTTGATGAATAAAGTAGGAAAAAAACACATTTTGTGTGCATCGTTCTGTTGTTCTACAACAGACCCGGCTATTTCAAAGCCTGTTTTCTCAGTTGTGTATTTTGAACTCCAACAAGGAAGTAATCAATATGCAAACATGTTATATCTCCAGAATGGGAGGGGCTATGGAGCTATAATATATACATGTATGAGACCCGCTCCGGGAAAAGGTGACATAAGTCGCGCTGTGCTTTTCTGAGTAATGGCCTCTTAAAGTTAATAGGGTAAATATTTTTGTCAAAATTAGATTTTCATTTTTTGTCTTAAATGACATCTTTAATATCCAAAGTTTCATATTTAAATAACAAAAAGATGGAATTCGATGAATAAAGTAAAACGAAACCTTTTAAGAGTGCATGGTTCCAATGTAATGTCTTAGTTTTGTTGTGTTTCGAAGCCCGTTTTCTCAGTTGTATTTTTTGAATTCCATGAAACTCATTATTATGCAAAAACGTCATATCACCGGAACGGGAGGGGCTATACTATTTTGTATAAACAACAAAATATCAAAATTTCGAAAACGTGGGATACTTGCGAGAGCCTGATTTGCAAAAATGGGAATATGTAGAGGAGGACTTGGGCTTTCCAAATTACGAAAAATCTCAAAATTAACCACCTCTTCATATGAGTGCAGAGGTTGAAATAAGGGTTTTTCAGGTATTAGAAAAGAGGATAAAATTCTCCTTACACAATGCTGTTTTTGCTCTTCAATCGAACATTCTATTAACAAGTTATGGCTGGCCAGAAGTTTGCATTGATCAACATGTCGCGAAAATGTAAAATGTTAAAAAAAGGCCTTTAAAGTTTTGAGTTTTATACATGTGATATGGACAAATGCCAATTGTTTTTCCTTAAAAACACTTTTATTCCACTACTTCCATACTTTTTCTTCACAAAATATAGTTAGCAGGCGTACCAAAGATTACCAATATCAACAAATGTAAATCTGAAAAAGAAAAAAAATCACCTATTATTAATTATTTTGCATTTTTCTTCACTATGCCCTGTGCCCAGTTCCGTCTCGTTTTGCCAGGGTTAATATGGTTTAATTTTTCTCAGAAAAATATTTTTTAATTGAATCTATTTCTCTTTTTCAGGAAGAATTTACAAATTACAGAAAAAACAGTGGGACCACACTTGTTGTGGTAGATTTCTATGCTGAGTGGTGCGGCCCATGCAAAGCCATTAAACCAACTTTTAAGGTAAAAAAAAAAGGGGTCTTGGGTTTTAGTTTGTGAAGAAAAAATTCTTGCTGGGGCTGTTTTTTAAACCCCAGCTTTAGACCCCGACATTGGCTCCATCACCATTGCTAAACTGCACGAACGGAGTCAAAGACGGAGACGATACCGGGGTATGGAAAACAGCCTTGGGTTGTGCATTTTTAATATTCTGTATTCGATTATGTAAACTCGGATTCTGTTCAAAATTTAAATTTGTAATTGGGCCAAGTAAAAAAAAATGCTCGTCCGGATTTTTTTTTTAAACAGGGGAGGCACTTTGTGTAGACTTTATTGCAGAATTAAAAAAAGGATGCGTCATCATATGATGGTGATAATTATACTCCACTCCTGAATACTATGCTCTAAAAGACTGAAAAAGAGAACAATTACGATGGGAGAAAGGTGTCGATGTGAAAATAAGTCAGATTTTTATCATTTTGTTTGTTTAAAAAACAAAAAAAAAACAAAAAAAAAACCACTTTTTTTATTTGGCAGTAAGAGACGCATTTTCTCAGAGACGCATTTTTTGAAATGTCCATTGGTAGTTGGTTCAAAATCGAAATTCTAGAATATTGTTTTCTTGGATTATATTTATACAGCATTCACAGAGCTAAAACTTTGTCGGGTTCATTGTCCAGCCAAACATTTTAGAATTTTTGCCGCTACAAATGATAAAAACTGAGAAATGATGTCGATAGACAAGTCTCCAAGTTACTGACAATTTTTTTTTTTTTTTTTTCAGGAGCTTGCCAAAGAATATAAAGATGTCTGCTTCACCCAAGTCAATGTCGATGAGCAAGAAGTAAGTTCTGGGGTTTTGCGGATAGAAGTTGGTGTTAACCAGTTCGTGCCGGATGACGTATATAGTTTTTTCCAGATTCAAAACGGGCGACGCATAAACACGCCACGAGCAAGGCCGGAAATGTCTGTCAGCAGCGAGCAAGGCCGGAAATGCGTGGGTGTGCTTCCCGGTACTATCGGCCTGAACCCGCCTCGGATCGAGTTTCGTTAAAAATAATCCCGCACGTCGGATCTGTGATGTTAAAGTAATCCTGGTGCGAACTGGTTAAACAATTCCTAATATGGTCATTGATTGGCGTTTCTATTAAAGGTAGGATACACCATTGGCAATTGCTTGAATTATCATGAATGGGTGAATTTGGGGGGTTGTAATTTATAGTAAATGTTGTTTAACTGACCTGTCCGAAGTTTTACAATCATGGATAGCGAGAAAATCACAAAAAAACAGCGTTAGTTTTCAACCGGGGTCGGGCAGTTATTCTTATGTTATTATTGTTTTTCGGCGATCAACGGATGGTAATCGCGAATTTTGGTTTTTTTAATTATATTTTGGCGGAATGATTACAGGATATCTAGCGCGATTATTTTGATGGATGCCTAGAATCATTATTTACTTTCAAATAAGTAAGATATTTCCTAATAATTCGGTAGTAAAAAATTTTGATATCTGCAAATGGTGTATTCTACCTTTAACTGCCCATGTGACGGGCTCTAAACCAATAGGGGTAAACCGTCTTGAAGTATTTATGAATGATTTTATGAAATAAATTAAAATCTGTTCTGTTTTTTTTTTTTTTTTCATTCAGGAGGTTGCTGCTGAATGTAATGTTGAGTGCATGCCAACATTCATTTTCTACAAAAATGGACAGGTGAGTTGGATGTGTTCATTTAGCACAGCTTGCGTGGTTAACCCGGCTGCCTTCATGAATTGTTCTGGGGTGCGTTCCGCTCAAGCGAACGTTGCCAACGTTGGACAAACGTTAGCGTTGTTCGCGTGAGTGGAACGCAATGTTCGCCAATTATATTGGCAAACGTTAGCGAAAACGGCGAACGACATTTCGAGCTGTTCGCTGTTGGCCAGTGACGTATTTTAAAGACGGTTTTCTTTTCAGGGTTTCATACTTTTCGTTATAAACGGTGGATTGTTTTGAGCAGTCACAGGGATCTTTTAAAGAAAAATAATGAGTTGGACAAAAAGCAGCGAACCAAACGACGTCACTGTCACCGGGTGCCGCCATTTTGAAAACGTAATTTTAAAAATATCGTTCCACTTCAACTAACGCCAACTCAAAACGTAGGCGAACGTTCGCGCAAACAGTTCGCGTAAGTGGAACGCACCCCTGGCAAAATGAAGGTTGCAGATATTAGAAAAGAGAATACAATTCTGATTACAATACTGTTTTTTTCACTTCAGACTGTTTGTTGCACTTAAGTTTGCATTTATCGACATGTTAAAAATCGTAGACTTCGCCGTTCATTGCTTCTCTCCACCCAGGAGTAAATGGGTACCTGTGAGGGCAGAGATGGTTATTGTGGTTGATTTTAGCTGCTTTGCACCGAAATCACAGCATCGAGCTGTATACTGTATACCAGAGAGCCGAGGTGGTATTCGGAATGTTTCGTGGGCCCAATGACCGGGGTAATAATGTGGCATCATTCGGGAATTTGTAGCTTCACAGCTGCCAGTAAGAATGATTAGCCCATTATTATTGTTAACCAGTTCGCGCCGGGATTGTTTTAACATCACCGAGCTGAGGCGCGGGATTATTTTTAAACGAAACTCGATCCGAGGCGGGTTCAGGCCGATGGTACCGGGAAGCACACCCACGCATTTCGGGCCTTGGTCGCTGCTGACAGACATTTCCGGCCTTGCTCGTGACGTGTTTATGCGTCATCCGTTTTGAATTTGGGAAAACTTTGTATGTTTATACACTGTATGTCTTCCGGCGCGAACTGGTTAATAGAATGTCTGATTGAAGTGCAGCAAACAGCATTGTAAGGAGAATGTTATCCTCTTTTCTAATACCTCTGTAACCCTAATTTCTACCTCTGCCCAGTTCCGTCTCATTTTGCCAGAAATCTTTAACCCTTAGCACGCTACCATTCATATACACACGTATTCCCATGGCGCTGGATTTCCTGTGCAAGTCACTAAGTAATGCACACTAATATGTTCCGAAGCTTTTTATTCTATGATGGGTGTGTTTTACAGGAAAATGCAACATAAACTATTTGTTCAGTAGGAAATTTCCTTTCCATTGGTGGCCGTGAGGATGGCTAAAATTGATCAGCCAGTTGTGGTGGTAAGCCCTCCGAAATGCATCATTACGAGCTGCTATCCGAGCCGCGTTAGGAGCCGCATAACCTCCCGCTTGCTGGCGAACTTCACCGGGGCCATCGTCGCGTTGTGCCCCATCACTACTATCGTCATCAATGGAACCTTCACCACGTTCTCGTACACACTGGCATACTCGTTGTCGACACTATCGTTGACATAATCGTCCTGAAAAAGGCCTTCAAAGTCCGAATCTCCGGAGTCTGAGTCCCCAAAAATCTTCTGAAATGCAGCTCCGGCGTCCATTGAACACTCGAACAGCGGAACGGACAGATTTTCAATCGAAAATAGCAGAGAATTTTGTAAGAAACGAGTGTGAATTTATGATTGAACAACGTTAGCCTCGTAATCATCTATCCAATGGTACCCGGGTGAGGGTCAGGGGTCAATGGTTTGTCATATTCATTCATTTATAAATAGAACGTTGTCGCGGGCGACTGTAGTCGCCCATAGCAGTGTGGGAATAAATGCGCTGGGCGACTGGAGTCGCCGATAGTGTGCAAAGGGTTAACACAGTCATTCCTGTCGCTAACTAACATTATATTGGTGCCTCTTGCTGGTTTTTATTATCAGGAGCTACAAGTCTTCTCCGGTGCCAATACGCAATCGCTGAGGGACGCAGTGAAGGAAAACAGTACATGTAAGAAAGATGCTAAATAATCACTCAGCGTGCTTTCAATCCGGTCTGTCACAAATGTCCTCTTCAGTAAAATTGTAGTTGATATGACTAGGGTGTGCCCATTTCCTCGCAAAGAATTCTGTAGACAGATTCTACTTAATTATCAAATGTCATTTTATCACAAGTTGTATGTGCTGTGCAATTGTCGTAATCGACCTAGCACTGTGTGTTGGCACTATAGGGCTGTTCAAATACACTGGTAACTGTATACGTGCCAGAGTTTTGGGGCTATTTTAACCTTAACCCTTAACCCGAGGGGGGGGGGGGGGGGGGGGGGGAAATGTGTTGGACATCCAATTATGTGAATGTGTCCACTTGGTGGCGCTAACATTCTGATATTGTACGCGATGTTTGTATTCATTCATGATGGCAATCGGACAAACGAGGCGTCTGACTTATGAGGCCTCGGACATAATGCTAGTAAGATGCAATTTCGTTCTCCGGCGCAATGCAAGTATTGCAAAATTCTGATTTTAGTGTTAAACTGGATTTACTGAATTTTTTAATATAAGTGATACCGGATCAAAATTGTGTTTCATTGTTATTTGTATACATATGGCCAGCGTTTTTTTTAATTTATTGGACTACGAACTTGTTGACTCCGAATAATGCAATTTTAAGAAAAAAATTAAATGAGAAAATGTGAATTTGTTTTCTTGACGCAGGATTTTAGGATTTTCAAAAAACAAATTAAAATTAAAATTAATGGTCTAATTTTTTTTCCTGAGGCAGTGTTTTGCATAAGTTTTCACCAAAGCACACACTAAATGCCTTCAATATTTTGCAGACTTAACCCTAACTTCCTAGGGTGTGTGCAAAATCAACTTTTTGAGTTTGGTTTCGAATATTCGGTTTTCGAAATCGAAACCGAATAGTGGAATTATAACTGAATATTAAAAAATTCTGTTTTAAATCCCAGTGCTATGTTCGTAATCCAATAAATGAAAAAAAATGCTGGCCTCGTTTGAGTAGTTTGGAAATGGATGATGAATTAAGAATTGACTTATTGTGTTGTGTCTGTAGTGCGTGTATTTAGCCAACCATCATATGTATAAACTATAGTTTTATTTTGGTCAAATGAGTAGTACGCGTGCATATTGAATATAGTAACCATGTATTTGGCAACCAAAAAGTACAAATGTGACCCACCAGGCCAAAACCAGGCGGAAGTCGGCAAATGCCATTTTGAGATATGGCATTGTACACAAGCAAATGTGTTGCCGGTCGATTGGTTTTTCTTTCATAAATAGTTAGTTAAAACTCTAATTTATAGGCTGTTCATGTTTAAACCTTTTTAAAAATCCCCGAAAGTGATAATATCGGCCTTCTCCTGATTTTTGTTTTCGTTGCTATTAATCAAATTGAGCAAACTTGTTGCCGCAAACGGCAACAAAATGTCACTTGTTGAAGCGTCGTTACTTTTCATTCCATAGTGGTACTGGTGCATGTGATGTATCATTTTAAAGCTTAAAACGCTAGCAATCCAATGGTATAAAAATCTCTCATATGAACAATTTCGACTTTAGCCTGGTTTTGGGGTGGTTGGTCACAAATGTGACACGCTCTGTGTCAGAAATGAGTCAGATGTCGCAGAGTGCGCTTACGAGATTTGGGGGGTTTTCGTACGAAAATTTGATATTCCTATTTCATGATTTTCACCTTGGTTAGTATCTATATTTTCAATTTGTAAATTAAAACATGCTAAATTAAATCAGATTTAAAGAGAAAAACCGGTTTTGTATTCTATTGCGTACATCTCGTAAAGGGAAATAATTTGTTTTAATGCATAATTTCTCATGAATGAGGTTTTTAGATTTTGCAAAATCGTCAACATTAAAATCGGCGTATCACAAGAACGCAACATGCTACAGACCTCCAACATATATCAAATTAAAGAGGACAATGCACTCTTTCTAATGGTATACATAACTCTGTTTGTCAAATTTTTCGACATCTGACTCATTTTTACAGAGCAGGTCACAAATGTAAACGGGCATTTTAACTCTTTTTTTTGGGGGGGGGGGGGGGGGGGTAGTGAATTGCATAAAACCCCTGAAACTCCTTCCCAGCAGAATGGTAGCTATGTTTGCAATTTTAGATTCTGTTTTTAATAGACATATGCACGTAATAATTTGGATTTATAAAATCCCGAGACAGTTTAAATATTCGTATTGGGCGACTGAGCCCGACATGTGGGTATGTTTTAAAAACGGTTGATACCCTTGCAGAAATATCCCATGGGAATCCCATGGGATATTTTTCCATTGGATTCCCATCGTGAATTGGGCATGGGAAACCCATGGGGATATCCCATGGGGAATCGTATGGGTATCCCATGGGATCCCATGGAGGATCCCATGGAGGATCCCATGGGTTCCCATGGAGGATCCTATGGGATCCCATGAAGGGTCCCATGGGTTCCCACGGAGGATCCCATGGAGGATCCCATGGGTTCCCATGCAGGGTCCCATGGAGGGTCCCATGGAGGATCCCATGGGTTCCCATAATTGTTTTAAGAATCTCGCATCCCCCCCCCCCCCCCATGGTGTTTTCCCTGGGGTACAAATCAGAATCCCATGGTGTTCTTATAGTGTTCCCATGGGATCCCCATAGTAACCCCAATGACTCAATGGGAACAAATCAGAATCCCATGGTGTTCCAATTGTGTTCCCATGGGATCCCATGGTGTTCCCATGGTGTTCCCATGGGCTCCCTTGGTGTTCCCACTCCCATGGTGTTCCCATGGTGTTCCCATGGGCTCCCATGGTGTTCCCATGGGCTCCCATGGTGTTCACATGGGCTCCCATGGTCTTATCATAGGATCCCCAATGAAACACCATGGGATCAATGGGAACAAATCAATATCCCATGGGTTCCCATGGGATCCCACGGGAATCTCATGGGACATTTTTGTAAGGGATAAAATGGCGAAGCCGGTTTTAAAAGCCGTTTTTTTTTTGGGTGTCTCATTAAATTTGGGCTCTTGTGAAGTCTGGTTCATGACCATTTCATTAGTTGAAACCTCACACAGCATTCACAATACAACTAATGAATACACAAAAGTTCATGTTTTTCGAAGCCATGCAAAACTATTATCCTTAATTTAAAACCCCTAACTCCCTATCATATTGATTTTTGAGGATTTGGGAGGGTTAGGGGTAATTAATGCATTAGGTCTATCAGGAAAAAAA